>VYZU01063815.1:5174-44196 GCA_013401355.1 Ceyx cyanopectus | reverse complement strand
CGCTTCATCCAGCAGCGGGCCCACGCTTTCTTTAGGTTTCTTTTTGCCTCCAACATACTTGTAGAAGCTTTTCTTGTTATCCTTGATCTCCCTCGCTAGCTTGATTTCAAGGGAAGCTTTAGCTTTCCTTGTTGCATCCCTGCAACTAATGTTGCATATATGATGTTCATATATGTATATATGCACACAATTATTATATGATTTAGGCACTTCTTGTGAAGGATTTTGAGTTAATTTTGCTATGTGTATCAGAATAACTGATCACCAGTAAGGTGAAACTGTTAAAACCTGGTGTGTGTGATTTCATGTTAATGGCATGTCCTTATTTTGATGTCCAGTTCCTCATCAGAAGGACTTGAATTTATGAAACATCTTTGATTCTCTTCTGATTTTTAGTCTTGTCTATTTCCTATGTAAATCTGAATGGCAAATAGGAGGATGGAGCCACTTTTCAGTGGTGCCCAGTTAGGGACTAGGGGTAATGAGGCACAATCTGAAACACAGGAGGGTCTGTCTGGACATCAGGAAACACTGTGAAGGTGGCTGAGCACTGCCACAGGTTGCTCAGAGACACTGTGGAATCTTCATCCTTTGATATTCAGAAGCCATATGGACATGATCCTATGCAGCCTGCTCTAGCAGAGCCTGCTTGTGTGTGTGGGGGGGGGAGTTGGACCAGACAATCTCCAAAAGTCCCTTGTAATGTCACACAGAATCACAGAATCACTTGGCTGGAAGAGACCTTTAAGATCATCAAGTGCAACCATTAACCCTACACTGCCAGGGTCCCTAAACCATGTCCCCCAGCACCACAGCCACACAGTTTTGAAACACTGCCAGGGATGGGGACTCCACCACCTCCCTGGGCAGCCCATTCCAATGCCCAACCACCCTCTCTGGAAAGACATTTTTCCTGCTATCCAACCTAAACTTCCCTTGGTGTAACTTGCAGCCATTCCCCCACATCCTGGCATCTTTAACTTGGGAGAAGAGGTCGACCCCCACCTCCCTACAACCTCCCTTCAGGTAGATGTAGAGAGCAATAAGGTCCCCCCTGAGCCTCCTCTTCTCCAGACTGAACAATCCCAGCTCCCTCAGCCTATCCTCATAGGAGAAACTCTCCAGTGCCTTCATCAGCTTCGTTGCCCTTCTCTGAACTCTCTCCAGCACCTCAACATCCTTCTTGTAGTGAGGGGCCCAGCACTGGACACAGTGCTCAAGGTGAGGCCTCCCCAGTCAACCACTGTGTGTTTCTGTGAAGCAGCCTTTCACTGTTGTGATTCTCCACTTCGTGCTTACTGCAGCTACATACCAGGAACAATCCACTGATCATACATACCAGGAACACTTTGGCTCTTCCAGATCCCAGAGACACAGTGGAAGGGCAGAACACTCACCAATTCCCAGGTTGAGGAGCTGTGTCATTGTGCCCCAGGAGAGAAGCAGTTAGAGCAGGCTACACAGGACAGTAAAAGATTTGGCAAGGAGCAGAGCACATGCAGCAAAGCAAACCTGGCTTTCACAAGCCTACACAAACGATTCAAGCTGTTGTTATATGAGAAACAGTAACTCTGGGGAAGAAGATCTGTTGAGATTAAATTCCCATTTCTTCACCCATGCTAGTGAAGGGACTACTCCATGGGTGCTCTTTCCTTGCTTAAAATCGTGTTTTCAGTTCTCTGTGCCACTGAGTAGCAACATTTCATAGATTCATAGATAATAGGGGTTGGAAGGGACCTAGATCATCTAGTCCAACCCCCCTGCCAGAGCAGGGGCACCTAGACCAAGTCACCCAGGAACAGATCCAGGTGGGTCTGGAATGTCTCCAGAGATGGAGACTCCACAACCTTCTTCTTTATCCTACTGCTTACCTTTAACTACTCAGAGAATCATAGAATGCTTTGAGTTGGAAGGGACCTTTCAAGGTCATCAGAGCCCCATCAGTCTTGAAAGTCTTCAGTGAAAGGGCCTCCACCACTTCATGTATGGAATGAAGAGCTTTGAAAGGGGGTGGTAAAAATTTCCAACTAAGAGATGGAGGTGGGATCCTCACTGTATGAAAACTGTGCAGTTGTGAAAGAGATCAGAAATTCTATTTATCTGCTTGAGAACTTTTCATCCCTCTGTGCCTTTCGTGTTCAACACTGAAGGTTGTAGGATAGATTTCCCCAAAAGCTGGTATCCAAACAGAAAAATATCTGCACTGATAAACCTTTTATAGGCTAACAAAATCAAATACTGGACTAGCATTAGACCAGTCATGTTGCTACTTTGCTTCTGAGCATTTCAGGGAGGTTAATGAAGTATGAGAGCAACTACCCCTTAATGCAAGATGGTCCAGAAAGGCCAGAATGAAGAGAGACAGAGAGACAGAGAGAGAGAGAGAGAAAGTGCTCATGGAGAAATTTTTAAAATTTTAACTGCAAATGAAAAAAGATAAAATAAAAAGGCCCAGAGAAAAAGGCTGTTTCATGACAAAATGGTTAATATTGTAACACAGACCATAGAAAGAAAATTACAAGCCTTTGAAGAACTGTGATTTAATTCAGAATGTGAATAAAATGCAAAAGTAAGGAAGGAGTCAATCCTGTTCCTAAGCATAACTCTCAACATATGCTCACTGAAAAGCAATATTCCCCACCTCCACAGAACTACGTTGATGTGTGTGAACAGCCTGCTGGGAGGTAGTCATCCCAAACCAAAGAGGCACAAACAGAAGCAGAGCAGCTCTGTGTATAAATACAGTCAGTCCCCTTCAAGATACGTTTCACTTTAATCCAGTGTGAGACAATTTCCATGGGTATAGCAATAGAGAGCTTTCCAGACACCTTCCAGCCAGTCAGTGTTTCCTTTTTCTAAAGTCTAACCTGACAGCTTTTAGAATCAGAGAAGGTTTATGGCTGGGAGGGACCTCCAAAGGGCATCTAGTGCAGCCCCCTGCAGGGAGCAGGGACACCCTCAACTAGACCAGGCTGCTCAGAGCCTTGGCCAACCTCACCTGCAATAGCTCCAGGGATGGGGCCTCAACCACCTCCCTGGGGAGCCTGTGCCACTGAGCCACCACCCTCAAGGGAAACAACTTCTTCCTGAGATCCAGTCTCAATCTCCTCTGCTCTCATTTCAACCCATTCCCCCTCGTCCTTTCACTGCAGGCCCTTGGAAACAGCCCCTCTGCAGCCTTCCTGCAGCCCCTTCAGGCACTGGCAGGTGCTCTAAGGTCTCCCCAGAGCCTTCTCTTCTCCAGGCTGAACAACCCCAGCTCCTTCAGCCTGTCCCCACAGCAGAGCTGTTCCAGCCTCTGAGCATCTCTGTGGCCTCCTCTGGCCCTGCTCCAGCAGCTCCATGTCTCTCCTGTGCTGAGGGCTCCAGAGCTGGCTGCAATACTCCAGGGGAGGTGTGAGCAGAGCAGAGCAGAGGGGCAGAATCCCCTCTCTCCAGCTGCTGCCCACACTTCTCTTGCTGCAGCCCAGGCTGCCATTGGCCTTCTTGGCTGCCAGTGCCCACTGCTGGCTCCTGTCCAGCTTCTCAGCCACCAACACCCCCAAGTCCTTTTCTGCAGAGCTGCTTTCCAGCTCCTCATCCCCCAGCCTGGATTGATAGTGAGGGTTGTTCTGACCCAGGTGCAGGACCCTGCACTTAGTCTTGTTGAACCTCCTGGAAGAGGGGGGAGAAAGGCATTTTGGAGAATGGGAGATGGGTACAACCATGTGCTTGATGCACTGCAACTGCCAGAGAGTAGATGAGGAACATCACAACAGGATCACAACTGTGGGCTTGCTCCAAGCTGTTTCTGGTGTAAACATTAGGATTGAATCAGTGATACTAAAATGCCAGCCTATGGATTCAAACAATTAGTTATTACCAGAAGGAAAAAAAAGTTTCACTATGTTTGCTTTTCCCTTAGTAATGAAAGCAATTTTGCAGATTTCTCAGGCATGTTTGCAAGTATCCACTGATGTAGTGACAAAGACATGCATCTTAAATCTGATGGTTACCATGCTGAAATAATTTAATAAAGATCAGATCTACCAATTCACTTAACTGTTCTTTTGTATGTGTTTATATACTCCTTTTAATCAGCTGGTTTGTTATTTTGGGTTTTTTTTTGCTTGCACTGGTTAGGCTGTTTGTGCAAAGCTGCTATTTGACCTCTCCTATATATTATTCTCACACCTGGGCTCAGCCCTGAAGCAGAGAGGGGTTATTCCCCATTCAGACTGCTCAGCTTTGAGAGATGGAGTCCATAATCAGACCCAGATATTAACAGAAAGGCAGTGTTCATCATGGGAATCATAATTCCTCTCTTTAAATGAACAGCAATGTTTGCAGCAGAAAACATCCCAGTTTGGTTTTTAAAGTTCAAAATCAGTAGCAGCCCAGTCTGAATAGAGGCCAGGGGAAGAAGTTAAGTCTCTGGTCAGCCAGAGTGTCTTGCTGGTCTTTAAAATGTACAAGTAAGGTTTTCCTAAAGATGCCATCATTTTTTTAACTGGACAGAAGGTGGCTGAAAAGTAGAAGTTTATGGTTGTTATTTTATTTTACTGGTTTGTTTTTTCAACTGGTTTGTTTTTTTTATTTTTTAAATAAAAGTCTACCCTCCTGGAATTTACAGAGACTTACACTTGTGGCAAACAGTGTCTTTCTGCAGCATGATTTCAGAGTGCTAGGGATGATAATTTGACCAGAATCCAGGTTGATTTTATTCACCTGCTAGGGAAGAGTTAAAAGCATAAATAATAATATCCACCTGATCATGGCTTTTAAGAAGAGGAAGAATTGTGCTCCCTGGCTATAGTGTGGGAGTGTAGTAGAAATTATTGAACATGAAGAAATATTAGTAGTAGGTGGCCTGAGTTCTAGGCATAGCTTGGCTTTTGTGGCTTCAAATCCATCTTTGCCACTTCCACAAATTCACAGTGACATTTAGGTACAGCACTTCACATAAACAGCAACTTAGGCAGAAATAAGACTATGTGAGTCCTGCCCAAAATGTCAAAAATCACTTAGGAAAATGAGATTTATTTTTTTTTATTCTAAGACATTAAAGCTCTCCCAAAAATTTTATGCCAGGACTAATGGCACTGAGCTTTGCATCACAAAACTTTTGACCTGTGGGTTTTCTAGCAAGAATGCTGCCATCTTGCTGCTGAAAAATTAAAATTTCCCTGCTGGATGGTGAATTCAGCCCAAATGGATGTGTCTTCCCTGTCCTCTTACTACCTGAAGATTCAGTAATACATGTTTTGAGATTATTAAAATCCCCAAGGGGAAAATGATTAACACTGACAGCCTAGGATATTTTCAAAGGCACAGATGACAACATAGGAAGAAAATACCTGCTAAGATTAATAGAACAAGAAAAAGAAGAAGTTATATTTAATCCAAATATGATTGATAATTTAAAAATATTAGTAGCAAAAATGCTAACAAAGATGTTACTGAGACACAGCATTAGGGCATTTTATCCTCTAGATGCCATTTCTAATCATAGTGTCTACTCTCAGAGCAGAATGCAGAATAGAAGTTGTTCCTTTTCCCTTCAGAAATACAAGTTGTATTCTAGTTAAGGAGTATATAGAAAAAGAAACAGGAGAAGAAATAAATACATAGATTCTTTGCCTTCTCTTTTCTTTTGTCTTTTCATTTTTTTCCCTTTTACTTCTGTCATTCCTTTACAGAGGAAGGAACAAAATCACTCAGCTATACATAGATGGGTAATACTTTAATTTCTTTGTTGAACAGGACATACAGATAAAGAAAACCCATGTGCAGAGTGCACTGAATTCATCATACTGGGAATGTGGGGCTAGGGTTAGACTAGGGCTAAAGGGTAGTCCTTAGGCCCCTAACAAGGTTGGGATCCCTGAAACNACTCCACAACCTCCCTGGGCAGCCCCTGCCAGCCTCTGCCACCCTCACTGGGAACAAGTTTTTCCTTCTGTTTCCCCTCAACCTCTTGTGCTCCAACTGACTCCCATTGCCTCTTGTCCTGTCACTGGATGGCACTGAGCAGAGTCTGGCTCCATCCTCCCTACACTGCCCTGAACATCTTGACAGACACTGCTGAGCTCCCCCCTCAGTCTCCTCCTCTCCAGGCTAAAGAGCCCCAGCTCTCTCAGCCTCTCATAAGAGGGACAACAACTCATAGTCAGTGTAAGAGACTGTTTCCAGTGTGGAAGTCAGAGGGTGGATGGTTGCATTCCACTACAGTGCAAAGAGGTAGGGTTTTTTTGGTCAAGAGAGCATGAAAAATTAGACAGGAAAAGTACTGAAGCAACACTGGGTCTGCATGCTCAAGAATGAAAATCCTAAGCAAGAAAAAAAAAAGCAATATTTGTAAAGTGAAGCAGAAAGTGTCTAGTTACAAGAATAGTTGAGGGATGGACAAATAACAGGATATGGTTGGTAGAATAAACAGGCAAGGAGTTTCCATCAGGAGAAACCCAGAGGAGGATGAAAGCACTGTGAGGCTGAGGAGACAGGGAGGTGGAGGAGATGGCATGATGGCATGGACAGATACCTCTCTTGGCCAGACAAGTGGAAAATTG
This sequence comes from Ceyx cyanopectus, assembly GCA_013401355.1. Lineage (NCBI taxonomy): Eukaryota > Metazoa > Chordata > Aves > Coraciiformes > Alcedinidae > Ceyx > Ceyx cyanopectus. Next base: position 37,648 of record VYZU01063815.1, on the reverse strand, counting down.
AGGTAGAGAGATTATAGTTGTGTTTATGAACTGCTGCCAGCAGCTGCTTGTTTACAGTGCTGAGGGTTAAGATGACAGCTGCACCTTAATATGACAGGAAACCTTCTTTCACAGTCAGGCTCATTGGTCTGGCAAGGGATCACATCTGGTAGCAGCTGAGGTCTGAGGAGACTTTTAAAATCTAGTACACATATGAAAAGTACCAAAATGGAAAAAGAAAAATTTGTATTCTTTCTTTCTTTTCATATTTTTTTTAGTGGCTTTTTTTGTTGTTTTATTTTGTCGTTTGGGTTTTTTTTTCAGATTTACAATATTGAAAAATAAATATTTTTTTAGGGTTTTTTTGTTTTATTTTGTTGTTTGGGTTTTTTTTTCAGATTTACAATATTGAAAAATAAATATTTTTTTAGGGTTTTTTTGTTTTATTTTGTTGTTTGGGTTTTTTTTTCAGATTTACAATATTGAAAAATAAATATTTTTTTAGGGTTTTTTTGTTTTATTTTGTTGTTTGGGTTTTTTTTTCAGATTTACAATATTGAAAAATAAATATTTTTTTAGGGTTTTTTTGTTTTATTTTGTTGATTATTTTTTTTCAGGTTTACAATATTGAAAAATATATATTTTTTTCACTAATCATTGCTAGATGCCCGTGGAAGCAAACCCAATCAAATGGCCAAACTGTAAATGAAATAATGTTTTTAAACAAGGGATTTGTTTTTCTCCTGGCCAGGACTAAAAGCTGGCATGACCCTGACCCTGCTGTTACTATGTTAGTGTCTGAAATGAAATAAGCAGTTTTCTGACTGAATGGCCATCCCCATGGCAATAGGAGAGGATCTTGCACATTCAAGACTGAAAGGAATGAATAGATGAGAGGGAAGCACACTAGATCCTGACACAGCCCTAGGTACAGCATGTGTTCTTAGGGCTGAGCTGTGAAGCAAACATGCAGAAGGAACAGTCCTTGAATTTCCAGGGTTTATCAGTAATATGAGACAGGACTACACTGCATGTCAGGCAAGGACAAAAAGAACCCTTGTTAATTTTAGAAGCACTAGGATTATTGTGTCTGGAGCATTAAAGGTACATCATTTAATGGATGTCTAAAACTTTTAATCACTCTTCAGTCACATTTATTTTCTACTCCATGGATCAAACACAGCTCTGGATAGTTACCAGGATAAACTTTAAAGCCAACAGGAGCTGCACCTTTTTATTCCAGGGTTGGAAGGAGCTCTCTAGCTCCAGCTCTAAGTCAGCTCTTGAATAACTCTTTCAGATCTGCAGCAGACCTCTGTGTGAATTACTGATATATTTATTTTTTAGTTCTGCTGTAAGACAGGAAATGAGAAATAAAAATGTCATTGGCACCAACCAAATTCTAAGTTCTTATTTTGGCAAGAACAAAAAAAAAGAGATGTTCTGACACAGAATGTTCCCATTTGGCACAAACAAAACCATTAGGGTGTTTGAAAGAAAAGCCAAAGAAATAAAGAATTAACTTCGTAAAATATGATGTGGCAATTTCATGTCTGGAATAGAAAAATTATGAAATAGAAATATTATGTATATATTAATTACATCACAGAGTGTGGGTGAAGGCAACTTGTTTGCTTGGTTTACATCAAGAAGGTAAGAGGATGGGTTTCAGTTCTCTCAAGCAGAAAATGGAGCTTAATTTGTATCTCTAGTATCCTGCATATTCTTGAAAAATCCTGAAAAGCCCTGGTTCTTAAGCCCTTGTATGGATGGGGAATATTATTCCATTTATTTTATTCTGGTTTTGTGTGTCTGGTTCTTAAAGCAAACAAACCAACCCACTTAAAAACTTACAATAGAACTAGACTGAATTTGATATTTAAATTCAGAGTGAAATCCAAATTTTACCAATTATATACCAAAAAAAAAAAATAAAAAAAAAATCACCCAGTTAGTGTTGAGAGGGAGTAAAATCTCCCCAGATGATCTTTACAAATCTCTCCAAGCTCATGTTCAGTGGGAAACACCCTGGTTCTTCCCACAATAGAGAAAGGAAAGGGGAGATGGTGAATTTTCTTCTCCCATAAGCATTATCCTCTAGAGTAATTTATTTCCCCTGATTTTTTTAGCCCTTTTACTGTTGCTGAAGCTGGATTATGCTACCCTGCCACAGGGTCAGGGTAGGGTTCTGCTGAGATGTTTAATGTTCACTGAACCATCCCAAATTTACATGTAGTTTTTTTTTTTATAAAAACAAAGAACTGGAGCAATAATAGGTCTGGTCCTAATTTCCAAAGAAAAATAACTTAGAAATCAGAGTGGTCAGTCTTACTACTGGACTGTCCTCACAGTGTAAAGTTTATCTTCCCATGCAATCTAAACCTTTGCTGTTGCAATTTAGGTAGGTGACTCTCATCTTACCTGTCTCTGTCTTCTTGATAACCTCATCATAGGTCCTAGAAAGAAGCTTGTAGAACCCCCTTAAGATTTTCCTTAGCTAACTTTAGGAAACTTTAATTTAAGTTTCCTACTCAGCTTTAGTTTAGTTTCCCTGTGTGTATGTATATGGCATGTTCTATCACAAGAGTCTCTAATTACCTGAATAAATGTGATTTCTGAAGATTTTATCCTCATTTACTGAAAAGGATGAGTAGCATCTTACTTAAAGGGCAGCAACTTATTAAATTTTTATTCTGCATTGTTCAGCATGTGGTCTTATTCCTTGTTTACAGCACACTCTTAAAATTAACCCCCTAGGGAGAATTTTCTCATTATCATTAATTCCCTCACAGGTTTCCAATAGTATTGACTATGAGGCTTGTGTGGGAGCTGGAATTTGCATTACATGAAATTTCATAGAATAGTCTTGTATTTTTAATTTCTGATTTATAAGATAAAGAAAAATGTTCCTGCAAAACATTTGTAAATTAGAAATTGACCCATTTATGTGGCATAGTTCTGACTGAACCGAGCTGTAATTGTTAACTTACATGATTTGTTTTCACAATTTCAAATACCAGGTGGCCTGAAGGTGTATTATGTTTATTTTGCAAGTAGGAAATTGAAACAGAATAAGTTCTATGGCAACCATATATATTGTATGCTAAACTGAAATACCTGAAAATGTGATTAAACAGAGACCTAACAGAACATTAGAGAGCCCTAAATCTTTGTGCTCTTCCAAACAAAGATATGTACAGTGGTGAACCTTAAGGAGATGATGATGCTCTAGAAAGAGAATGGGAAGGACTTGATTCTCCTCTGCTAGTCTGTGAGGGTCTATACAGGGACAAGTATCTTGTCTTAATTCCATTTCCAGCTGTTTTGGAGGACAGAGTTCAACTCGTACATCTGCTGGGAAGAATAACTGCCAAAAATTGATGCTCTGCTTGCAAGTCCAATGTAAAACTAAAAATAAGTGGTGGCTTTCTGCTTTGGCTGGGCTGCTCCCAGACACAACAGGTTTTGGACAACACACAGAGGGGCCCAGCATCTCTACTTGGAACAGCATCCACATCATCTGCAGTGGTGGTGATATGTGGCAAGGCATGGTCCCCAGCTCCCCAGGATCATCTGGAACATCAGAGGCCAATGACTGGATGCAGATCTGTGGTCAGGGGCTGTGTTGATACCAGAGGCTTCTCACCAGGGGCCCAGCTTGCATATCTGTCCTCCTTGCCTGCAGCACATATGTTCTGGGGAAGGCCCATGCTGCCAATTGAGGAAGCTGCTGGAGGGGGTCCACAGGCTGCACAGCATCAGAGATGACAAACAAGAGACTGCCTGGAGCTTCTCCAAAACCCTGCAGGTAGCAGAGCCTGAAATTCCAGCTCCATCAGCAGAGGAAGGGGCAGAGGCCATGCTTGTGGCACTGAGAAATGGAGACTGTTGTGATGGTGGAGACTGGAAGCTGGTGACTCCTGCCACCAGGAGGATGTCTCCAGACACATCTGTGGATCTATGGCTCCAGAAGAGGATCAGTGCCCTAGTATCACTTGGTCTAGGTGACCCTGCTCAGGCAGGGGGGTTGGACTAGATGATCTTCTAGCTCCCTTCCAACCCCTAATATCTGTGAATCTGTGAATCAGAGGAGAGGCTGTCTGCTGTGGCCATGAAGCCTCCGAGCTGTCAGTATTAGATGGTGAAATCCAAGATCCTGAAAAAAAAGATCAAGGTGAGGAAAAGGATCACAAGCCTGGACTTCAGGAGAGCAGACCTTGGCCTGTTCCACATGTAGACAGCCCAGAAAGGGTAGAAGATGTCTGCATGGATGAAGAAGGCACTGGGGGTCTTGGTGGACACCAAGTAGAAGATGAGCCAAAAGTCCCTTGCAGCAAAGAAGGCCAAAAACATCCTGAGCTTCATGGTGGGCAACACTGCCATTAGGTTGGGATAGGTTATCCTGCCTCTCTACTCAGCTCTTGTGAGACACACTCAATGTGCTGGGCTAAAGTCTGGTCTTTCCTGTACCAGAGACATGGGCATACTGGAACAAGACCAGAAAAAGTCTACAAAAACAAAGAAGGAATTGAGGCACATATGAGGAGAGGCTGAGAGAGCTGGGACTGTTCAGCTTGGAGTTGAGAAGGCTCAGGGGGATCTTACCAATGTATATAAATATCTAATGGGAGGGAGTAAAGATGGAGCCAGCCATGGTATTCAGTGACGAGGTAAGATGCAATGGGCACAAAAGGGAACAAGGCAAATTCAATTTATACATAAGAAAAAAAACCCCACTTCACTGTGAGTTTTATTGAGCACTGATACAGGTTTCCTGGAGAGGTTGTGAGGTCTCAGTCTGTGGAGATGTTCCAAACCCAACTGAACACAGTCCTGGGCAACAGGCTGCAACTGCCCCTGCTGTATGCAGGGACTAGATGATCTTCAGAGGCTCCATCCAGCCTCAAATGGTCTGGGATTCTCTGATTCTATGAACCTTACACTTCAAGAAACTCTCTAGCCAACAAAATTGGTGGAGATAACTTTCATGACAGGTTGCTCTTTCTGTTCACCCTTAAAATGTTCTCAGAAACCCCTCTCTTCGTGGTCTCTTCATGGATTTTGTGTAGTTTTCTTCATCTATTCTAAACTGTGGGTCCTCTTACCATCATGCAGGACCTGTGTGGAGTTATGCTCAGGCCAAAGCAAGGTGTATGTACAGTCCATAGTCCATCTCTGTCCTCAGTAAGATGGTGAGAAAAGGGTTTAGATAAATTAATCTAGATAGATTAATCTATTTATTCCCGTGTTGTGACTAATGAGTAATCTTTCTATCTTCATTTTCTCCATGGTGCTAATGATTTCATTCACCTAAAGGAATCTTTTTCTCTGCTAAAAAATATTAATCTATCTACTTATAGAGCAATTGTTTTATACTCCTAGTTATCCTCCTCTGTCACCTTCTACTGTCCTCATTCTATTGGATATGTCCATGGGTTGGGAGGACAGGATCATACATAATTTAATGTTCAAGATGTGGACAGACAATAGCATCTTATTTTTTTTTCTTCTTAGAATAACCCACATTGCTTCCACAATCCATTTCTTGAGATGTGACAATTTTTAGAGCCTTTCAGTGAGTTTATCTAGTTAAGAGTTATTTTTCTCCATGTATTTTACATTAATCTACATCAAAATGTACCTGCAATTTACAATTTTGCTAGACCTATGTCTGTCCCAGAACAATACCCCAGTTTTGTTAGGCAGTGGTACATTGTCTCTCTGGCTTTGCTGTGCTTTGGTTCAGTTATCTCATTCTGCTGTATTTGTGGCCTGCCTGCAGCCACCTTCTCTACACTACTTAACTTGTGGCCATTCTTTTAGTCATAGATTGATGTGCTTTATTTATTTCTTTATTATATTTAGCCATCCTGAGTAACCATCTCATGAAAATACAGAGCTAGTTTTTGATACCTCGATGCTGTTGCAATGCTATTTGAAGGAGCTGCATTCCAAGCCATATGATTTTTTTTGTTTTATTTTGGTTTGGTTTGGTTTGGTTTTTTTTGTTCCAAAAATTTCCAGGCCTGATGTCAGTGTAGAACAGTGAAGGTAACTTACCTCAGTTTTCTGCAGGGAAAAAAAAAAAAAAAAGAAAAGAAAAAAATAAATATACTTCCTTAGTGATATTCTTAATTTAAATGAATAGTATTAAATACAGTTGCATGCCAATCTCCCTGTGTTTTTAGGTAGTGGCTATATTTTTGTCACTACTTTAATCCAGTTACTTAGGCTAGAGGTAATCTGAGTGAATGATATCTTTAAATTCAAATTTCATATCAAACTCGTGCATACTGAAAAGCATGCTGTAGTCACACCAGAAATAATATATTCCACAAAAATAAGTGCATAGATCACTTGTTTAGGCATAATTACTATCTAGTATTGTAGTCTCAGGGAAGACAGAAAAACTATAAAAATGTTTTATTATTAAAAATGTAGATGATGTTAAAAAATACCTGTAATTTTTTAATCCACCAAGTCTTCCTATACCTCAAGCACTGACTCTTTCAGATTACTTATTGTATATATTCTCTGTACATCTTGTAAGCCAAGCAACCTTAATGAAAGCTACGGTTGCTTTTAGGTCAACATTAAAGTCTTGTCCTACTCTTAGGTTTTTGAGTCTGTAAATCATCCTTATAGCTATCCTTTGAAGCAATTTTTTTCTATAATAACTTGGGAATCATTATCTTGGTGCTTTCAAATTAAATCTCAACAGTGCTGAAAGCCTTCCCTTATAATGGGGTTTAGGAATACACTGTACTTGGTTCTCCAGGGCTATTTTTCATAGGGTCTTGTACCTGACAATAGTGCCAGGAATAATAGTCCTCATTTTCACCTGAAACCAGACCACATTTTTAATCAGGTTCACAGTACATAACATACCTCTTGACTTAGCTCCACTGCACTGTCAAAATGCTCTGAGTGCATCTGCAACCACTAATTCTTTCCCCACTTGGTGTTCAATTTGCAAATCATATATTTGTAGCTGAAAAAAACAAGCTCTATTCTTAAGAGGCAGCAGAATAGTTTGCCAGGCCCCTTTTGGCACTGTCAACAAGTGGTTTATGGTCAGTGTCAGCTAATAGTGGCCTCCCATAAATAAAAACATGAAACATTTTTCACCCATGGACGGAGACCAAAGCCACGTTCTTTATTTGAGTTTATTGAAAGCTTGGTATTTGTTCATTCCTCTGATGATTATTCTACTGGGGTTTAAAAGTTTTAACCACACCATTGTAAAGGATTGTGCAATGCTTTTCTTAGAGCCATCAGTGAATAAACTTGTTTTGCATTTATCATCATAGCAACTCATGACTGAAATCTCATCAACCCTTTTAATTTCTTCCTGTTTTTTTTAAGGGCCAGAATAAGTGTTTTGTCTTTATTGAGATTCCAATTTACTACAGCCTCATGGTTCATTAACCACATTAAAAATCACTTGCATTTACTATTTCTCTAAAAACTACTCTCTTTTCCAGGTAATAGAAAATGTTCCATTTTAGTGTGACAGTTTAGCTTCTTGGAGCCAATATCTAAATGAAGAGTCCTTTTTAAGCACTAGATTGTACATACCTGGTTTCTATGTTGTTTTTCCTCATTGTTGTATGGTTCTGACCTCATTGTTGCATGGTTCTGAGGCAGAGTCCACTTCCTTATCATCTTGCCCCAGACTTTGTGGGGTATTTGTGAGATGTCTGGGATTTTTCAAGTGTAGTAGATAGAGCATACATGGGAAAATGTTCCTCCTCTGAGTATAAGCTTGCAATGTGTTTGCCACAGCTGGTTCCCCTGCATCTCCAGTGAACGCATCTGCTGGATGAAACCAAGGGGTTTGGCACATTTCTAACGTGGTCTTTTCCTTTAGTACTCTTACAGGGAACATCTTTTCCATAGTCTGTAAAAGGGAGAGTAAACACCTCACACAGGAAAAACCTGGAAAAAGTTAAAGACATTACTAGTGCACCCTTCCTTTTGCTTTTTCACAAACACACACCTACACAAAGACCAGAGAAGAAATTAGAGAATCTACTGCAAAGGTATGAGGAAATGTCAGCTGCTCAGTGAGCATAGAGTTGCACTGGGAGAGCAGCCTGTGTCAAAAGGAGATAGGCAGTGAAGTCAAGAAGCTGTAGCTCATGGCTGACTGGTGAGTGAGTGAGCTCAGCAGGGAGCAGAACGACCATTCCTAGGGATGGGCAGTGGTACCCAAGAGCAAAAGGCCTCATGGACATGAGCTTCTGCACAGGGGAAGCCAGAAGTCTATGGGACCATGCTTGGAAGTACACATCAGGCTGGGCTGCCACCTATCAAGGGCTTCCTTGCCTCATGGGTCCTTGTCCCAAGGCACATGAGAGTGTCAGGGAGGATGGGAAAGGGGGGATGCTCCACAGCGTGGTGTTGGAGCAGACTGGGGAAGAGGAGGGGTCTGGGTTTGCCTGGTTCTGTCCCATGCGTGGGACCACGTGGTTCTGGGTGGGGAGAGGCCATCACTCTCTGGTGATGTGGACAGCAAGGCAGAAGGAGAGAGTTTTTTCTGCTGCAGTCCCAGAGAGCTGTAACACAGTGTCCCATTGTGTCCTCATGTTTTCTTCCTGGTGTTCACTGGTGGGAGAGAGAGAGAGAGAGAGAGAGGGCAGCCCCTACAACAGGCAGTGCCTCCAGCCATCTTTCCTTCCCCCTCGCGGTGCTTCACAGCCAACCTTGTGCACCCTCTATCAGCTCACCACAGTAACTCGAGCACCCCTGTCAGTCATGTGGGGTTCATCTGACTTTTTTTTCCTGAACCCCACTTCCCCGTGCCCTGTGGGGGGCTGGGCCCACCCCTGGGTGCCAGTGGCTGCTGCATCTCTTCCCCTCCCCATCTGCCAGGCCGCCATTTTGAGCCTGTCCGCAGACATCTTTGTCTCTTCCGACAGCTCCTCGGCACCTCCCTGCTGGTCCTGAGGGGAGGCTGATGAACATGCAGAGTGTTCTCTTTTGCTGTTTACATTGCTGTCATCTCACATACAAATACACTTATATAAATATATCATTTTCCTTGATTCTTGTCTCCTTATATGCCTTTTGGGTCTCATATCACTAAAGTTAAGATAATAACTGTCCAAACCAGAACAGAGAGACACCAGCTCTGAGATACTTAACCTGATTCTAAGCATTGTATTATGGCACTTTGCTTTCTTGGAACAAACATGATTCCTTTTGGCAGCACTTTTGCTTCTGCTCCTCTGTGATACAAATACTGTGCCCCATTAACTCTCAGACTGACTTTCATAGAATCATAGAATGATTTGGGGTGGAAGGGACCTCCAAAGGGTATCTAGTGCAGCCCCCTGCAGGGAGCAGGGACACCCTCAACTAGACCAGGCTGCTCAGAGCCTTGGCCAACCTCACCTGCAATAGCTCCAGGGATGGGGCCTCAACCACCTCCCTGGGGAGCCTGTGCCACTGATCCACCACCCTCAAGGGAAAGAACTGCTTCCTGAGATCCAGTCTCAATCTGCTCTTCTCAATTTAAACCCATTCCCCCTCGTCCTTTCACTGCAGGCCCTTGGCAACAGCCCCTCTCCAGCCTTCCTGCAGCCCCTTCAGGCACTGGCAGGTGCTCTAAGGTCTCCCCAGAGCCTTCTCCAGGCTGAACAAGCCCAGCTCCTTCAGCCTGTCCCCACAGCAGAGCTGTTCCAGCCTCTGAGCATCTCTGTGGCCTCCTCTGGCCCTGCTCCAGCAGCTCCATGTCTCTCCTGTGCTGAGGGCTCCAGAGCTGGCTGCAATACTCCAGGGGAGGTGTGAGCAGAGCAGAGCAGAGGGGCAGAATCCCCTCTCTCCAGCTGCTGCCCACACTTCTCTTGCTGCAGCCCAGGCTGCCATTGGCCTTCTTGGCTGCCAGTGCCCACTGCTGGCTCCTGTCCAGCTTCTCAGCCACCAACACCCCCAAGTCCTTTTCTGCAGAGCTGCTTTCCAGCTCTGTCCATTTGTCATCTGCTGCATCATTGTCCTATGATGCTTATGTGAGCTAGCAATATGGTGGTGTCCATTGCTCCTCCTGTGTGTATATACCACAGAAGTGTGTATCCAAGGCATTTTTAATCTTTTTCCATAAGCTTGTCATTGTCAGTGTTGTTTGGCAAAGCATATGCAACTTTTTGTGCTGTTTCCTTGTGGTATTTTATTTTGAGCTCTCATATACTTTTCTATCCTGGGTCATACTTTGTATGTCTTGCTGGCTTTAGGTGTCCACTAATAATGCATGTCATTCTGGACAGGTAGGATCATCTTGAGACAGTCTAACAGCTTAGTGTTGGGAAGTCCATAACTCTCTTGGGGTGTTTTGTCTTTCATTTAAATAAAATTTTTATTTAATATGATATTTGGTTGGTGCCACATACCTTCAAAACTACAGTCTTCATCTGTCAGCGTTTGTTCAATTTTTTTCACTTCTCTTTATTTCTTAGAGTGTTGAAACCTGTTTCTCCTAAGCTTCACTTTCATGTGGAGGCAGAGAAGATAAGAAACAGCAGAGGAGAAAGTCAAGGTGAAATTATGCAAAATCAGTAGCTACACTCATGCTTGTGCAATATAGTATGTGAAATGAACATGGTGCTACACTGAAATGATTGTAAAAAAAAAATAAATAAATTTCAGTTGCTGTTGCTCAGACTTTCACAAAATTATAACTTTCAGAAAGTTTAAAACATTAGTAATTTCATTCTCCAGACTCTGACACCTTTACATATGTAAAGAAAGGACTCATTTTAATAGGAATTGTTTTAGTTGCTTAGCTGTTTAAGCACTAAAGAAAACTGGTTTGGATTGGAAGAAACCGAAAGATCATCTAGTCCACCTCCCTGCTGCTTAAAATGCTGTCCAATGTGGCCTGTCCAATTACAGGACATCCACAACTTCTTTGGCCAAACTATAGGCTTCAGTTCATATCCTAAATATGCTCATATTTAGGTTTTGTTGGTTATTTTTCATGCCCTCAGTAAAATAACTCTTTCTTTCCAGTCTGGGAGTGTTTATTCAGAGAAGGTTGGGTCTCCCACACTGACCCACAAACACTGCTCTCATCTAGCAACTCTCCACTGCAACCAAAACCTTTCTCTGGGTTTTGTAGAAAAATAGGCATTGAAAACATGAGAAGCTGGAGATATTCTACCTCTCCACACCACCTATTAGCAGAGAAAAACTGTCCTACTCTGAGACTAACCACCAAATAAGAATTTTCTAGCCTAACACCCTGTACCACTGTGAATTTCATGGTCTGAAAAAAACTTCCCAGCTTCCTCAGCAATGAAGCTCAGCAATTACAACACCCATCAATGTTCTCTGAGGTCCCTCAGGCCAGAGCTCTCCCGGACATGAGCAGGTTCAGGCTGTTGCCATGAGGACCAGCACTGGTTTGTAGGCAGTGCCAGCTGGGAGCCTCAGGCACAGATGTCTCCCAGACACTGTCCTATGTGTTGGTGCAGCTGCTTGTGCTGGATCTGCTCACAGTTAAAGACGGTTTGACTTTCTCTGTGTATCTCCCTTGGAAATTAACAGCTCTGTTTCATACATTAGCTACACTTCTAAATTACAGGTACAAAGTTAGTGGCTGATTGTACGTTCTCATGGCCTCCAGCTGATGTATTATTGTTTGAACATCTGCCTGTTAAAAAAAAAAACAACCAAAAATCATGCTTGCTTTGATTGCAGCTTTGGGCACCATCTTGGCACAATGCCCTTTCGAGGTTTGATTGACTGTTTTGTCTATTTTCATCTTCTGGGGAATGATTTTGCTCCTTTACAACAGACTACTCTTCTCTGGAAACATCTAAAATTATGGTCACACAAATCATTGCAAAGACCAGAGGGTGAGACATTGTCTCCTCACAACATTTCTGAGTGTATTTGTTGGCTCATCAATTGCATGCAGGGGAGCTGGGACAGCAAACACCACTTGTGAATCTGGCACTTTGCTTTTAGACAAAACTACTGTTTCATGGAGAATCTTCTTCTTTCTTTTTCTTTTTCTTTTTCTTTTTCTTTTTCTTTTTCTTTTTCTTTTTCTTTTTCTTTTTCTTTTTCTTTTCCTTTTTTTTCTTTTTCTTTTACTTCAAGTAAGTAGTCCATGAACTGTAATTATAAAGGACTTTCCAAATGAATCTGTTATTTAAAGCCTCAAAACCACTGAGCAGCTGCTGTGTTATCCTGGATTATTTGCAGGTTCCTGGAAACCCTCTGCCAGAAGGTGATGAACCACTTGTGCCATCTTCTTAAACATACTCCACTACACCCCAGCAAGCTTGACCACAGAATGCTTGACTGACTGGGTTCCACATAAAAAGCAGCATGGAAAGATAGTAGATGAAGCCCACTTAGATTGCCATCATCCTTGCTTGTCCAACACTTTTGTGATTGCCCTGGCCATTTGTGAGACAAATTTGACTTGCATCTGAAGCCATCACAGCCAACTGCACAGGGCAAGGTGGGAATATTTGTATTTCTTCTACTTGCCTAGAAGAAGTCAATATGCAGTAGTTCAGAGAGAGAATAAAGATGAAATCCCTGTTCATGGTGAATTAGGGCATCTCATCAGAAAAAAAACCAACAAACCAACAGGATTGCCAGGATTGATGAATATAATGTCTAGAGAAATAAAATTACAACAGTATTTAGGGTCTCCCCTGGGTAGGTCAGTGTATTGATCACTAGTCTGTAAAATAATTTTCACTGTCTCTCTGAAAGTAGGAACTTATGTATAATGTCTGGTTACCATTGATTCTGACATAAGTTTGCATTCTCTCTTAGTATCTATGATAGACCTCTTCTTTTTTCTTCCTTTTTTTGTTGTGTTTGTTGGTTGGTTTTGTTTTGTTTTGTTTCCATTACTGGGGTTCTATAGATAATGAATATATATATTAAGTATATATAATTAATGTATATATACATGTAAAATAAACTCAAATATTAGGGTGCTACACATTAACCACAGCCTGATTAAGTGAGATATCTTGCATGGATCTACAATATTTTAAAACTACATTTTCTTGTATAATTTTGACTCCTGTAGCTCACCAAGAATCCTTTTTTCTCATAATTTAAATCCATTTTTCTTTGCTTACACTAAAAATATTCTACATTCCCCAAGTATAGAAAACTACTCTATAAAGCCTTGCAGTTGTAGCTTTTTCTTTTCTGTCACTTCTAGCAGTTAGAGAGTCTTATTTATGACTTTAATATAAATTTCCTCCCTAGTGTATTTGTCATTGTGATCTTGTCGAAACTTTTGTTTTAAGGCTTATAAGTTCTTTATCCCCAAAGGCANTTTTGTTTTGTTTTGTTTCCATTACTGGGGTTCTATAGATAATGAATATATATATTAAGTATATATAATTAATGTATATATACATGTAAAATAAACTCAAATATTAGGGTGCTACACATTAACCACAGCCTGATTAAGTGAGATATCTTGCATGGATCTACAATATTTTAAAACTACATTTTCTTGTATAATTTTGACTCCTGTAGCTCACCAAGAATCCTTTTTTCTCATAATTTAAATCCATTTTTCTTTGCTTACACTAAAAATATTCTACATTCCCCAAGTATAGAAAACTACTCTATAAAGCCTTGCAGTTGTAGCTTTTTCTTTTCTGTCACTTCTAGCAGTTAGAGAGTCTTATTTATGACTTTAATATAAATTTCCTCCCTAGTGTATTTGTCATTGTGATCTTGTCGAAACTTTTGTTTTAAGGCTTATAAGTTCTTTATCCCCAAAGGCATTATTATCTATCAGAACTTTGTATTTTCTCACCCCTAAAAATGAAACTTGAGGATTTCTTGACACTGTGTGTTAATTCTTTCCATCCTTACAGTTCTTTTCAGTAACTGTGACCCCCTCGATTTTATGCACGTGTTCCATTTTAAGCTTGTGATGAACTCAAAGAGACTGCAGTTTGTCTGAGAGACTGATGGGATGGTCAAGAAAGGATTTCTGCCCCTCATTTCTCACACTTTGAGCTGGAAACAGAGAATGATACCTAAATATAAGCAACTAATGTAATTTGAGCTATCAGATGGCTCAGATGGCTCCAATATCCTAGGGCATTTCAACTCTATGGCCCTTGAAATGGCACTAAATGTCTATGTTCAGGTAACTGATTCCCACCCTAAAGAGGTGGCATTAAGACACCTGAATTTAGGTGGCTAAATATAGGTGTTTCCATGTGAGCTAGGTGCCAGGCTTGAGTTTTAGTCAACGGGGCTCAACTGAAACCAGCAGCTGGAGGAGCACTGTCTGACACTCTGTCACTCCACATGTATTTTTAACTTTCATAAACACTATGCAATGCAGCTCATATATCACACTGGGGTGACCAGAAATGACTCCTCAGTCAGAGGTATGCCAAAGGCATTGCACAATTGCCCTCTTTGCAAACAGCATGGATTTTCACAGGCTGGGTGGCAGGTGGGCTAGCATACCCACAGCCCATTGGCAAAGGATGACCTTTGCATGTCCTTCCTGCTCCTGACTGTTGGAGGTTCCTGCACTGGCTCCTGATCAAAACACATTGAGAAGAAAAATGTCAAAATTTCAAAAATAATAAATTAATACCGTTTTTAAAATAATACAATTTTTATTTTAGAAATCATCAACATTTCAAAATTTCAAATAGCATTTTTCATCAAAACTTGAAATTTAGCACAATTAAAAAAACAAAACAAATCAAAAAACAAGCAAACAAACAAAAAAAACCCACAAAACAAAACCAAACCAAACCAACCAACCAACCAAACAAACCCAAAATATCAATCAAAACACTGGTAGAGGATGAAAGGGCTCAGTGAAGCTCCCAGATATCTTGAATTTAAGTTATATGTTCTAGGCATAATTATAAAAGTGTTGGCATCACATCTGGACTTCTGAGACATTCTCTCTTAAAATTTGGAATAGTTATTGTCAGAACCATATTAACTACTCAGAGGCTCAAACATATGTCCCCATCTTAGGTGTTACAAAGCAAAGCCTTTATTCATGTAGGTATATTTCAGATATGTGTTTATGACTAATATATATATAATATAATGGATAGCTAATTCTAATTATATATAGAATTATGCCTTATGACAATAAAGATAAGGACAACACAGTTTTGTTCCCAAAGAGCTAAACAATTTATCCTATTTCCATAGAAAATGCCTTAAGCAAAGTGAACAAATGAAATACTTTCTAACAGCTTCATTTTTTCCATTTTTTCCAATCTTGAAAACTGTTTTTAAAAATCACCCACATCTATTCAATATGCAACACATCACATGAATGTCAACTTATCACCATGTTAGCAATGAAGAGATGTTTTTCCAGAAGAAATTTATGCAACAGAACAAACCCTGAAGAACATTTGCTCTGTCTTTTCTTCACTGTGGATTTCTTTTCTGGAAAGGTGTGAATGGCCTCCTAACGTTGAATCTCAGCTAACATAATTATTTGCAAAAAGTCAACTTTTTTTTTCCCCCATAAAGCACCAAGTGTGAGACTCACTTCATGGTGTGAAAGGGAAGCTGTTGTAGGAAAGAGGTTCCTTTCCAGCATTGCTCAGGTGACACGTGTGGGTGCTAAGCATGGAACAGGCATGGGTTAACAGACATGGGTTAACAGACATGGGTTAACAGGCATGGGTTAACAGACAAAACCCCTGGTCCTGGAAGAGCTGAAGTCCCTTCCTTGTAGCTGCCTATAAAATGTGGCAATCAGCATCCACCCCTGAACATTGGTCCTCCAACAAGAGGCTTAGACAGTGCAAGAGCAAACCCAATAATTTCTCTCTATCGTCTCCACAAATCACACTGGTATGTGACTGTGTTGTGGCTTTTATTGGATTTTTAATTTTTTTTTGTCAGATAACTGTGTGGAAGTAGATGTGTGGTGGTTTAATCCCACTCAGCCAGCCACAAAGCAAAGATGCATTCAGCCTCTAGCTCACACCTACTCACCTCTGGTGGTGTGGGGATGAGAAAAAACAAAAGCTTCAAGGGTCAAGACAAAGGCCAGGGAGGGACCACTCACCAGTTATGGTCACAGGCAAAAGACAGACTTGACTTGGGGAGACAAATCCAATTTAAATAACAAAATCACCATCACTTTGGAATTGGAGTAGGACAGTGATGAATGCAACTGGATCTTAAACATACCTCCTGTCTTCCACCCCTCCCTTCTTCCCATAGCCAGCTCTGCTCCCTTGTGATACCCTACCCCACCAGCAGTGCAGGGGCAGGGAATGGGGGTTACAGTCAGTCCCACTCTGCCACAAGTAGTTTCTGCTGCTCTTTCCTTCTCAGGGGAAAAGTCCTCTCCAGCAATGAGGCAACTGTGCCACAGGAGATGGTCCTCCACAAACCTCTCCAGCTAGGGTAGGTCCCTTCTGTGGGGTTTATTCCTCCCATTGAGAGACCTCCCCAGCATGCTGTTGACCTCTTCAGAAACAGCCCCTGCTCCAGAACTGGGTCATCCATGGGCTGTAGGGTTCTGCTCCACTGTTGACCTCCATGGGCTGCTGGGACCAGCTTGCTGTCTCACTAGGGGCTGAAGGGGAGTGGTTGCTCTGGCATGCCCCCCCTCTCCATTCCTCACTGATCTTGGTGTCCACATGGCTGTCTCTCTCATGTTCCACCCCTTTCCAAAACAAAAGAATCACCAAAATGAAAGAACTCGCCCAACAGATTTTTTTCCCCTTTTAAATGTTACTGCAGAGGCACTGATTGGATTGGTCTTGGCAAAACTGGCTTGGAGCTGGGGGAGCTTCTCAAAGCTTCTTACAGACCCCACATCAATAGCCCCCTCCTATGCTTCCAAAACCCTGCTAGATACACATCCAAAATAAGATGGAAGAAGCACAGGATAATGTAGATATGAAGAGTAAGGCAGGAGAGAGTTCCAAAGACAAAAAAAAATTTTAAAATTTCAGGTTTCCTCCTCAAAATTACAAGAACAAAATCAGATTTCCTCCTCAAAATTACAAGAACAAAATCAGATTGTTTTTAGACTCTTGTTTTCAAGTCCACTATGACTAGTGGGATAAATAATGTCCTTAAGCTGCTGATTTTTGGGGATAGTTGAAATTTACTAGCATTGTGGGGCCAGCTTTATGTCAGCTCTTGTCTGTACTCTTGAGTGTACCAAATGATGTCTTTCAAAGTAATTTTCAGTGTTACTGAAAACAATGTACTTACATGTACAGGTATGAGGAGAAATGACAAAGATCAAGAATAAACAGAAATTCTGATTGTTTATTGTACCTGTTGATCTGGGTGGAATACTTGTTAGGTGATATCCCAACATGCACCTTCTAAAGAGATTGCAGAAATAAATATCATAACCCAATTCCTCATCCTAAGAGGGATGATTACCTATTTTAGGTTTTTTTAGAGGCAGCAAAACTTCCAAATACTCAGGTTTCCTTTCTAAACTGCCTGTCAATCTGCAATTCCACTCCATGAAAAGACCTATATTATTACCTAGGTCAGGAAAACACACTAAACACTCTAAATGTAATACATTACTAAACTACAGACTTTCTCCCGGGAGAAGAAACCTACATCAGTTTCTATCAATTTAATTTGGGGAGAGTTTCTTGGTGGAAAAACAGGCAAGAAATGGTGGTGACCCAGCCTTACTTTAGACATGTTTTCACTGAGCAGCAGAACATTTTACTGAAAACACTCAAACACCCAATTTGAAGACTGATGGCAACCAAAAGATCTGTCATAATTCTCCTATTTTTGAGCACTTAATTGCATTTTAAAAGGCTTCTATTAACTTATTTTTTGTGTGTTAGATTCAAACCATTCCCACAAAACAAAACACTTTAAGGCCTGGTAACTGCCCCTCAAACACAGCAGAGAGGAACCATCTATTACCTCTATGGTAAATTGCTATAGGTTGTACAGTAATAAATTCCAGAGGATAATTTCCAAGAACAATAAACAGAATTTCCTTAGGTAAATCTTTTTTATTCAGAGTAGGCATTGTAAGTTTATTTTTAAATTACTTAGATCAGGTTATTTCTATAGGAAACCTGTAAAAATCTCTTCTGTATAAACAAACAAACAAAAAAGAAATATTCCCAGCATTAGCATAGTTCTAAATACTTTCAAAGAACAGTGAGGAAGAAGAAGAAAAAAGTCATCTCAGTCATGTAGAGACTTAGATTTCTCAATCTACTGTAGTCACCTGCCACAGAGCTGTGTGTGTTGGCTCCTGTGATGGTTCCCACTTCTGCTGATGCTGCTGCCTTTTTAGTAGTTGACATTTTTGCTGCCATGAGAACTGGAGGGAAGCTCTGGCAAGCACTAGACATCATTTCTTTAGAGATGGGATACATCCCACTCAAAACTATATTTCAATCTGTCCCTTATAGAGATTCCCAATTTTCTGCTTTTTAGCAAAATTTTCATTCTCCTTCATANTGCAGGGGCAGGGAATGGGGGTTACAGTCAGTCCCACTCTGCCACAAGTAGTTTCTGCTGCTCTTTCCTTCTCAGGGGAAAAGTCCTCTCCAGCAATGAGGCAACTGTGCCACAGGAGATGGTCCTCCACAAACCTCTCCAGCTAGGGTAGGTCCCTTCTGTGGGGTTTATTCCTCCCATTGAGAGACCTCCCCAGCATGCTGTTGACCTCTTCAGAAACAGCCCCTGCTCCAGAACTGGGTCATCCATGGGCTGTAGGGTTCTGCTCCACTGTTGACCTCCATGGGCTGCTGGGACCAGCTTGCTGTCTCACTAGGGGCTGAAGGGGAGTGGTTGCTCTGGCATGCCCCCCCTCTCCATTCCTCACTGATCTTGGTGTCCACATGGCTGTCTCTCTCATGTTCCACCCCTTTCCAAAACAAAAGAATCACCAAAATGAAAGAACTCGCCCAACAGATTTTTTTCCCCTTTTAAATGTTACTGCAGAGGCACTGATTGGATTGGTCTTGGCAAAACTGGCTTGGAGCTGGGGGAGCTTCTCAAAGCTTCTTACAGACCCCACATCAATAGCCCCCTCCTATGCTTCCAAAACCCTGCTAGATACACATCCAAAATAAGATGGAAGAAGCACAGGATAATGTAGATATGAAGAGTAAGGCAGGAGAGAGTTCCAAAGACAAAAAAAAATTTTAAAATTTCAGGTTTCCTCCTCAAAATTACAAGAACAAAATCAGATTTCCTCCTCAAAATTACAAGAACAAAATCAGATTGTTTTTAGACTCTTGTTTTCAAGTCCACTATGACTAGTGGGATAAATAATGTCCTTAAGCTGCTGATTTTTGGGGATAGTTGAAATTTACTAGCATTGTGGGGCCAGCTTTATGTCAGCTCTTGTCTGTACTCTTGAGTGTACCAAATGATGTCTTTCAAAGTAATTTTCAGTGTTACTGAAAACAATGTACTTACATGTACAGGTATGAGGAGAAATGACAAAGATCAAGAATAAACAGAAATTCTGATTGTTTATTGTACCTGTTGATCTGGGTGGAATACTTGTTAGGTGATATCCCAACATGCACCTTCTAAAGAGATTGCAGAAATAAATATCATAACCCAATTCCTCATCCTAAGAGGGATGATTACCTATTTTAGGTTTTTTTAGAGGCAGCAAAACTTCCAAATACTCAGGTTTCCTTTCTAAACTGCCTGTCAATCTGCAATTCCACTCCATGAAAAGACCTATATTATTACCTAGGTCAGGAAAACACACTAAACACTCTAAATGTAATACATTACTAAACTACAGACTTTCTCCCGGGAGAAGAAACCTACATCAGTTTCTATCAATTTAATTTGGGGAGAGTTTCTTGGTGGAAAAACAGGCAAGAAATGGTGGTGACCCAGCCTTACTTTAGACATGTTTTCACTGAGCAGCAGAACATTTTACTGAAAACACTCAAACACCCAATTTGAAGACTGATGGCAACCAAAAGATCTGTCATAATTCTCCTATTTTTGAGCACTTAAATGCATTTTAAAAGGCTTCTATTAACTTATTTTTTGTGTGTTAGATTCAAACCATTCCCACAAAACAAAACACTTTAAGGCCTGGTAACTGCCCCTCAAACACAGCAGAGAGGAACCATCTATTACCTCTATGGTAAATTGCTATAGGTTGTACAGTAATAAATTCCAGAGGATAATTTCCAAGAACAATAAACAGAATTTCCTTAGGTAAATCTTTTTTATTCAGAGTAGGCATTGTAAGTTTATTTTTAAATTACTTAGATCAGGTTATTTCTATAGGAAACCTGTAAAAATCTCTTCTGTATAAACAAACAAACAAAAAAGAAATATTCCCAGCATTAGCATAGTTCTAAATACTTTCAAAGAACAGTGAGGAAGAAGAAGAAAAAAGTCATCTCAGTCATGTAGAGACTTAGATTTCTCAATCTACTGTAGTCACCTGCCACAGAGCTGTGTGTGTTGGCTCCTGTGATGGTTCCCACTTCTGCTGATGCTGCTGCCTTTTTAGTAGTTGACATTTTTGCTGCCATGAGAACTGGAGGGAAGCTCTGGCAAGCACTAGACATCATTTCTTTAGAGATGGGATACATCCCACTCAAAACTATATTTCAATCTGTCCCTTATAGAGATTCCCAATTTTCTGCTTTTTAGCAAAATTTTCATTCTCCTTCATAAGTTGCTGAGATATGATTTAAGCAATCATATACTTTAAATATTTTAGCATGAAGTAACTTCTATCTTAGCAGCCAATTATTGTACTCTTTACTCAAGCCATGAAGTCCCATCTCTTGAAATAGATGAATATTTTGCTGTTCATCTCAGGAGAATGAAGAATTTCCTTACTGAGCATCTATTTAAAAATATTTAAACTCTCCATGAGGTAAGGACTTATTAATCATAAACGCAGGCTACCACAGTCTTCAACCATTAGTTACTAAAGCTATACCTTCTTGACAAAAAAAAAAAAGTAAAATTTAATAAGCTCTAACAAGTAGACATTCAAAATCTGGGGTAAAGCAGTAAAATGAATTGTGTGATCAGACTGACATCTGATATTTTCTGAGTAACCACTAATGAAAAGGTTTAAATATATAAATATAAATATGTAAATATAAATATATAAATATAAATATAAATATATATATATATATACTGGACCAATGCATCCAATGCATTCCAGATACTCCTTGGTCCAGAAATTCAGCACACAATTTTCTTTCCAGAAGCAGTGAGAACACTGGGGTCCTGTCCATGCAGCAAGGGCAGGAGGATGCCCAAGACATTTGCACAGGATTCCATCTGAAAGAAGGAGCTGCACACAACTGGTAGTGGCATCTCAACACAACAGAGACCAACAAGAGAGTTGGCTAGGAATGTGAGGAGCTGAGGGGTCCCTCTTCTGCTTAGTCTTCTGGTTGGGACCCTACATCCTGATTTGGAACTAGCTTGGCAGCTGGAAATAATTCAGGAGAAGCACAAAAAGCTTTGGAGGAAAAGTCAGTTGCAACCTGGCTGCTGTTTCTGAGGAACACAGTGCCTTCATCTTCCAGCCAGCTCTCCAGGTTGGTGTGCAAGTGGGCTGAGTCCACAGGGGCTGTCTGTTAGGAAGCCTTGCTATCAATCACAAGCAAAAGATTTGCAATGCAAAATAAGGAGCGAAAGAAATCAGACAGCAACAACAGAAATACTGTATGCTGAAGACTCTGTACTTCGAGTAAGCAATTAATAATACAAATTGAACTCACCCTAGGAAGGAAACCCTTGATTTGCAGTCAGCTTTATTCAGTGTTATGAGATTCCTCTGGCAGCCTCTCAAAGTCACCTGCCAAAGAACAGGAATGGCAGATGACTTGACATTCCCACAGAGTGTGAATTGTTCAGGGTCTTTTTAACTAAAAAAGCTCTATCTGTTTTTAACAAGAGTACTAATCTCTGTGTGTGCATACAGATGCTAAATTAGAATATATAATCTCTGTAATATATCTACAATATATATAAGGTATGAAAAGCCGGAAAACTGCCAAAACCAGCCTACGAATCACTGCTGATTTTTGTTCAATTATTTTAAAAGGTGAGTGATAAATCCAAAAAGGATGGGTTTTTCTGATGTGTTTTGTAGACAGATGCTGCACCCAGACAGGACACCAGCAAGATGCCACTCTTATCAGGCAGGTGGCTGACTCCTCTGTGTGCTCAGCAACAGGCACGCAAACCTCTAAGCAGAAGCAGGGGACACAACCTACATACAGCTCATCTGTGTTACATCTGCAAGGTCCTGCACAGACTTGGGTATTTGTTCTCTTGTGCCATTCACCTCTTTCCAGTCATGCATTCCATTGCATGCCTTCATTAAATCATTGCCATTCTCAGCAAAAAGATTTGGGAGGCTTACAGTACTCCCCAGCACCCCCCAACTCTGCAAAGAGCAGCAACAGTCCATGTGGACTGAAAAGTTTAGGGAATTGCCTTTGCACTAAGAGCTGTTTCACCAAAGACCTGACTAAGGGCTTGCTGTCAATAAATTACCTCTCTGGCAGTCTTTATCCCCAGGACCAGTTTTCAGCATGTTGACAGCAGGCAAAGGACACTATTCCCAGCTGGAGGTGACACAGAGCATTTCTCAGATGATACAACACCTTTTTGCTTTCCCTCTTGCCTTCTGCAGAATGAAAACACAGCTGCCAGCTCCCAGTGCACAGCCAGGTCCCAAGTCATGTCCTTGCCCATCTCCAGCATGAAGTGGCTGGCAGTCAGGATCTAATTTAAGGTCAACACAAGGAAGAACTTGTTCCCAGTGAGGGTGGCAGAGCCTGGCAGGGGCTGCCCAGGGAGGTTGTGGAGTCTCCTGCTCTGGAGACATTCCAGACCCCCCTGGATCTGTTCCTGGGTGACTTGGTCTAGGTGCCCCTGCTCTGGCAGGGGGGTTGGACTAGATGATCTTCTAGGTCCTTTTCAGCCCCTAATATCTGTGATTCTGTGATTCTGTGATTCTGTGATTCTGTAAAAGCCTCTCATTTCTCCTCTGACTGGAAGTAAGAGTTACCTGTGGTTTCCACCCCCTCTGAGGTGCTGCAGGCAGGGAACTCAGCCCACAGGCTCTGGTCCTCTGTGGTTGACAGTGGTGCTTTTCTGCTGGGTGGTGGCCAGGAAGTCAGTTGGTGTGTTTAGAGAAGACATGGGTGTTTTGGAAGCAGAGTGGCAGGCATCTCAGTAGATAAGTGTCTTTTGCTAATATTTAAATATTTTCAGAGATCAGTATTTGAGCGTGGGAAAAGCTGTGGAGAACTGGTGCCAGATTTGGCATCAGCAGTGATTTGGACAAGTATCACTGACAGAAAGTTACACTGCTTTTTAAAATAAATTTGCCATCGGGTCCAACAAAGTTTGCCATCACTGCTGCAGAAAAAAAATAATCAGTGGAAGCATGAGAAAATATTGGCAATTAATATTTAATATTCAGGGAAGTCTAAGAAACAAATTACAGTGTCTCACTCATTTTAACTTGTTATTACACATCTTAGATTTTCATGTAATACAAAAACTCAAAATTGGAGTTTTTCTTAGTACCAGGAGACTCCAGAAGTTGGCTTCTGTGGTGAATTTATTTAATTTTGTTTCTCATTGACCAGAAAATTAATATATGGAAAAATCCTACATAATAAAATGAATAATTAAGGTATCTTTTGATGCAGTGAAAACCCTGTAATTAGAGTAGCCTAATGTGCTGTTTAACATCAATTACATCAGTGAGGTGTCACATATTCAAGGAGGTGTTACATGGTATGGGAAAACAGTCTTTTGTTGTTGTTGATTTTCACAATTGGGCAAGTGAATCCTGCAGCTGATTATTGTGTCTTTCAATCTCCAAATCAAATCTGAAAATGAGGCATGATAACAGACCTAATAAAATAAAGGAGATTACTCAGTGTAGCATGATGCCAAGTTTGCCAATTAGTTGTGTTTCTCAGTTGTGGTACAAGACAGTGGCTATTACCAGAGAGCTGTTTTTAACTCTAACTGGAAAACGTTTTTCATGAAGAATAATTGCCTGCTAGAGCAAATGCATTGAAGTCCTTCAATCATTAATATCTCTATCCTTCAAATATTCAGGCAACTCTTATAGTTCCACCAAATTCAGTGAAATAAGCTGCGCGTGTTACTATAAATAAACTGAAAAAAAAAACCCCAGTAAAATCAACTGAAAAAAAAAAGTACCTAATCTCAGCAGTAGAAATTTTCCTTATTAAAAAAAATTCTTTACAAATGCAGACTCACATTTGTTTGCTACCTGCCAGACTTGAAGAATGTCAAGGGGATTTATCCTTTGTATATGGAAAATCAGTGACTGATGGAGAATATAAATGACTGCTTGAGAACTAAATTCTGAAGTACATGCTATTATACAACCTGTGCCAGTTAATTGAGTGCTGCTGTATCTTATTATTATCTAAGAGTCTCATTTTTTTTATTTTAACAAAAACAAAACCTATTATTTTGATTACAGTTGATAATCAAACTACTAGCAGAACATGTTTTCATTAAAATAGTTCAGCGCCCTCTAAATGCTTTGTGAAGTCTTATCTTTTTTACTGAAATTTCATTTATGTGAGGAAAAAACAGGATGAAAGGAGCTGGCAATGTCAAAATAGCTCTTTTTGACATCTTTAAATTAAAGTCTTGCACTTTCCTTTTTGTAATGGCTTTTTACTTTGATTTTTTTGTGGTTTATATAGACAAATGTGAGGTGTAAAAAATCTAAATTGGAAAGAATTGATCCATTTGATATTTTTCATTTTTGCCGAATGTTTTAATGCTGGAATTTTCTTGAACTGGGAGAAAAATGTCTTTAGAAAGCTCAAAGTTCTAGAAGCATTTTCACTCTCATAGCGTTGCCTTAAGTATGGAATAAACATGTTACCAGATTTCAAAGTAAAATGGGCCTATAATAATAACTGTCTACACTTATTTTGACCCTGGAAGCATGAACAAACTTGAAAACTTTAAGAGAAGCATCTACCCAAGCACTTTTGGGGGCTTAATTGGAAATACAGAGATAAGTACTTCTCTCTGGTGAATCCTTCCTGCAAATTTTTGAAGAGAAAACTCTTCTGAATACTTTCTTCAAACAAACAACATCAACCCTTGTATGATGGAGATGTTCTCTTGGAGAAAAGGAAAATTAACACTTTGAAACCTGAGAAAGCTTCAAATCTTGATTTTATCCTTCAAGGTTTTCTGCAAACCATGCAGTGGTCCTTGGCTTATGCAAGATGAGGTTTAGCTGTCTCAGAGTGGTTCTTCTCCATGCTTCTCCCCCAAAATATTTTTATGGATAGCAAAGAAATGGAAGCAGAAGTAGGTGAAATTTAAGAATATCATTCCAAAAATAGAGGAAAAAATAAACAATGTCTTAAGCTTTGGGTTATCAAGATTATATTTTTCAGAGGTGGCATAGTGGATTCAACAGGGATCAGAATTCCCAAAGAGACACAGATCTTCTGGCTCCTTGGCCACAATAACATCTGGTTGTGGTCCAAGCTGTCAGCATCCCTGGTCCTGTTTTGCAGCTGCCTTCAGCTGATTATGTTGGCCTTGTACTGCCCTGACAAGGTCTGATGCCAGACAGGAGGAAGGGAGATGAAAAGCTGCCTGCTCAGTTGCTCACACAACCTGCTACCTCACCTCTGCTGCACAACAGTGGAGTAAGACTTGGTAACAAAGCAGCTCCAAGTACAGTTTCAAGTTTTTTATCATCACAACTGCCTACAGTGTGTCTGGAGAATGCAGTTGGTGTCTCCATCCTGAATCTTTTCAGGAATGCTTCTGTGGAAGCACTTTTGAGTCAGCACAGCCCGTGGCCAATGGTCCAAGACAAACAGGGTGTAGTTGTGGTTTCACTCTCCTATGCCTGCAGCCAGCAACAGATATTCCTGTGATGTAGCATCTAAAAATGAGAAGACTTGCACATTCCCCAGCTGTTAAGAAGCAGAGAGCCCATGTGATGCTCTTGCAGCAGCTGCCTACATTTGTACTGAATGGACAAGGGGAGGGGACAACATGCCAAGGCAGGATGGTCAGCAGGGCTTTTGGAGGTGATGACTGGCAGACAGTGCTGGTGACTCTGCCCAAACGAAGCTCCTGGTGTGAGAAAATAGAAGTTGCTGATGTGCTGAGCCTGTCAGTACCCAAAGAAGTGTTCCCAAAAGTGAGCCATGGCTGTGCAAGCTTCTGTGCCCTTCTGTCTTCAGAGAGCAACCAGATAGACAAGACTTACTGAAAATCCCTGAAGACTGGAAGGTGGGATCAATCCAGGCTTGCACAGTGCTGGTTTGTAATGGGAATCTTTCCAGTTCTGTCTCTGAATTGTTTATGCTCAGGTTGAATATCGTCTTACCAGAGGGAAAACCATAATGATTTGAAATGTGTTATGTAAAACCAAATATATAAACAAATTGAGATAGTCTCTGTGTTTTCCTTGGTTTCTGTTCATTATGAAGTGCATGGCAAATTTATTCCTTTTCACTATTTTTCCCAATAATCTAGCTAAGTAAACAGTTCTGACAGTATGTATAATAATACATGCACATAAGCTCTTACATAAATAATTTAAGCAACCTTTACAAAACACAACAAAAAAATCTACAGAGTAAGTTAAATATCTCCCTCTCCCCCCCCCCTTTTTTTTTCTTTTTAATTTGTGAGTGGAATTCATAACTTTGGGTGGTGCAGTTAAATTCCACTCTAGAAGAATTTTATAGTACTCTAGTGAAGACTATGATTTGCTGTTTATTGTAGTCCCATTATAATAATAAACCCAGATATTGGAAATATTTCCCACATGATACTGTAGAGGCAGTTGCAGTCTGATTTTCAGTAATCTTTCTATAACTTCAAGCCTTACTGGAATATGGGGACAGGCTACAAACTGTGCCTATATACAACTCAGGCAAGCTTTGTTTTTTAATACTATGCAGTTCTACCAAAGCAGCACAAGCAAACTGCAGCACAGGTGATTATACAGACTATGTTTAGAGCTAGATCTCCAGAGATGAAAAGCTAGGAAAACATCCTATTGGATTGACAGGTTTGTGCTGAGAAAACTAAGTTTTCCCATCTCTCATAGATGTAACTACCAACTTGGTAAAGTAAACCACGTCACTGGAAAAAATAAACATGAAACAAGATATTTTAAGGTACAGGTACTATGTGCTTTATGTTACACAATGTATGAACTGTGGTTTGAGGTTTGGAACAGAAGCAACAGCTCAACACTTCTCCATAATCATAATAATCTTATATCCCAGAACCCTGCCAACAAACTATGGCCAGAAACAGGTCCCCAGGTCCATTTTCTCAGCTGGCTGAACAGTCAGGGCTTCTGACTTGTTAACAGTTCCTTTGCTATTCACTGTTTGGTTTTGAACAAGAATTTGGATTTAATATATAACTTAAGGCAGCCAAAACAGAAGGAAGTTTCTAAGCACTTGTGGCACAGCAAACTATGAGAGCCAGCTGCTCACCAAAACCCAAAAGCCTGACCCTGAGCTGGAGGCAGATTCTGCTGCATCCCTTGATACCCTGTGGAATCTACTTGGGGATTTTTTCCTGTCTCCCCAAAACAGTGCAACTGGCAAATGCCCCTGACTTTCTTGTGTCCAGCATCTTAAGCCATCTTGCAGGGTGCCTGGCATGAAAAGGGACAGAGACCAAAGCTGTGGAGGAACCTTGGTTTGGTCACATTTCAATAAGGTGGAGGCTTTCAAATATTTTATTAAACTAGTCAATAAATAGATCAACTACTTGGGTGGAGAATGGAAGGGAATGTTAACATCCACTGGAGGAGGAAGGAATATCTCCCTCAAGTGAGCACACACTCAGAAGATTGTACTTCAGGCTGTAATATTTCACACTTAAACAGCAGCATAACTTGGTTTCATTATGGATTTAATCTACTTCTTGTCATCTTGCTATTTCCACTTGTATGCTTCAATTAAGGATTGTTTATGGTTTGGGTTTAAAAAAAAAAATAAAAATTGGTGCTCTAGAGCATCATGATTACAATTTTGAAGGCATTTTAAAATTATCTGCAGGGTAACTGAGTCAGATTTTGATTGGTTCTGNTTTTTTTTTCTTTTTAATTTGTGAGTGGAATTCATAACTTTGGGTGGTGCAGTTAAATTCCACTCTAGAAGAATTTTATAGTACTCTAGTGAAGACTATGATTTGCTGTTTATTGTAGTCCCATTATAATAATAAACCCAGATATTGGAAATATTTCCCACATGATACTGTAGAGGCAGTTGCAGTCTGATTTTCAGTAATCTTTCTATAACTTCAAGCCTTACTGGAATATGGGGACAGGCTACAAACTGTGCCTATATACAACTCAGGCAAGCTTTGTTTTTTAATACTATGCAGTTCTACCAAAGCAGCACAAGCAAACTGCAGCACAGGTGATTATACAGACTATGTTTAGAGCTAGATCTCCAGAGATGAAAAGCTAGGAAAACATCCTATTGGATTGACAGGTTTGTGCTGAGAAAACTAAGTTTTCCCATCTCTCATAGATGTAACTACCAACTTGGTAAAGTAAACCACGTCACTGGAAAAAATAAACATGAAACAAGATATTTTAAGGTACAGGTACTATGTGCTTTATGTTACACAATGTATGAACTGTGGTTTGAGGTTTGGAACAGAAGCAACAGCTCAACACTTCTCCATAATCATAATAATCTTATATCCCAGAACCCTGCCAACAAACTATGGCCAGAAACAGGTCCCCAGGTCCATTTTCTCAGCTGGCTGAACAGTCAGGGCTTCTGACTTGTTAACAGTTCCTTTGCTATTCACTGTTTGGTTTTGAACAAGAATTTGGATTTAATATATAACTTAAGGCAGCCAAAACAGAAGGAAGTTTCTAAGCACTTGTGGCACAGCAAACTATGAGAGCCAGCTGCTCACCAAAACCCAAAAGCCTGACCCTGAGCTGGAGGCAGATTCTGCTGCATCCCTTGATACCCTGTGGAATCTACTTGGGGATTTTTTCCTGTCTCCCCAAAACAGTGCAACTGGCAAATGCCCCTGACTTTCTTGTGTCCAGCATCTTAAGCCATCTTGCAGGGTGCCTGGCATGAAAAGGGACAGAGACCAAAGCTGTGGAGGAACCTTGGTTTGGTCACATTTCAATAAGGTGGAGGCTTTCAAATATTTTATTAAACTAGTCAATAAATAGATCAACTACTTGGGTGGAGAATGGAAGGGAATGTTAACATCCACTGGAGGAGGAAGGAATATCTCCCTCAAGTGAGCACACACTCAGAAGATTGTACTTCAGGCTGTAATATTTCACACTTAAACAGCAGCATAACTTGGTTTCATTATGGATTTAATCTACTTCTTGTCATCTTGCTATTTCCACTTGTATGCTTCAATTAAGGATTGTTTATGGTTTGGGTTTAAAAAAAAAAATAAAAATTGGTGCTCTAGAGCATCATGATTACAATTTTGAAGGCATTTTAAAATTATCTGCAGGGTAACTGAGTCAGATTTTGATTGGTTCTGTATAACAACAGATGTTTGTTAGTACTGTAGAGCAATATAACAACATGCTACAAAATGTTCCATTAGAAATTCATACTTGTTATAAGAATAAGAACATTTAATTGATTTACCCCATGGTAATAATTTATTTTTTTTTACTCTTAGTCACGCATTAAAATAGATGTATTTTACACAATGACAAATGTACTAAACATCTCACTGACTAAGCAACATCCACTTGTGTCAGAGCTTTCCTGACTGTGAGCACAGTCCCCTCCATCTGTGGTGACTGAAGAGATAAGCAAACTGTGCTGGTTTTGAATATGAAAAGTAGATGTATGCAACCACGGGCTTTTCAACCATCCTAAGGATTGTAGCAGCAACACTCAAAAAAATGAGGGGGATATCATTATAATGACATCTGAATTAACAAATTACTACTCCAATTTTACAGTTGGGAAACTGAGGCATAGGTATGCCATGTAATTTCCCAAAATCTGCCTGGGGGATCTGCTGGCTGCAGATATGAGAATACTGAGCACCTGCCAAACGAATGGATTTGCTGCAGTATCTTCCATACCCAAGATAATGCAGCAGCAGTTAAATTAGAAAACAATCTTCCCTCAGATGCTTTCTCATGAGATCTTCCTTTTTTTCTAAAACAAAAATCAATTCTTCCTCTTACTTTGTTCCATAAATGTACTTTAATCTGAAAATTGAGATCCTAACACAACCCTGGCAATTATTTAGAGAACTGCAAATAAAGAGTTTTCAAAAAATCTGAAACAAAAATCACAAAGCCTCTGTTCCTCTGCATGTTGAATAACTAGCTCAGATTAATGCTTTTCTAATAAAAATCTACAGGTTTGTAGTCCCTGTAGAAAAAAAATAAAATCAATATAATTCCCTTGTTTATCAAGATTTTCTAAAACCTACATCCTAAATTGTTCTTAAAAATATTGCAGAGAAAACTTTTCTTGGGCAGGCATCTTTATGGATCCTGCCATAAACTTGATGTTTTATGTCAATAATAATAATAATTAGATGTGTTATTAAGCATTTCATTTTGTCAAAGCTCTGCAACAATAATTGAAGTCACAAGAGACATGATCCTCAAGAAGAGTGTTCAAGACCTGTGGGATTTCTCAATCTTTGTAGTGTTGCTCCCAAAGTAGAAGCATCTTTCTGGTGACTGGGGCTAGTAGTATAGGTAAGCACAATTTCACACAAAATTGAAAGTCAAAATCTAGGAGGAGCCTATTTCTTATATGCTACTTGTACAAGTGCATAAGGTAAGACTACCTTTAAAATAACAATAAATAGATGAGGGTAGTCTTCATGCTACTCCAGCAGGAGAGGACTGCATGTAAATATTTTCAGAGTTTAAAATAATGTTTTTTTACCTGCAGTTACACATATTTCAAGAACTCTGTAAGCTGTAGATTTCAAGTATCTGCAAGCATCTGATGTAGTGCAGTATTTTGGACAGCTGATAAGCATAGCATGTGTAGGATTTTGCATTTTCACAGCCTAATACCATCAGGCTTCCACTACTCTGCTGCCTCTTTCATCAGAGCATGCATTCTAATGAAAAAAAACACCCCAAACTAACTAAAAACATGACAGCAATCAAAGACTTAGAGCCAGGGATAGAACCCAGCATCAAAAAAGCAGAAGCCTGGGAACGTTGTCCAATGGGAAGCAATTAGAACAAGACAGGGAAGTTAGGTGTTATTGAATGCTACAGGAGGTAAACAGAGCAGTGCAGCCATGGAAACCAGTACACAGACACATCTCCTCTGCTGGAATGTGCAGAACCTCAGAGGGACTCACTGAGCTACCCAACCTGCACTTTCATCCTTTCTCTCCTTCCCACTTACTTCCTCTTCTGCCTCCATCTGAGTCATCGTCAGTGGGCAGCTGAAGAGGACCTGTCAATCAATTGCCTCACTGGGCTCCAGATATAGGCTTCTGAAGAGCTTGTCAATAAAGATCAACATGCTCTTCCCTCCACAGAAAATGTGTTCTTTCCTAGTTGCCCAAAGCCCCAGATCAGAAGACCTACAATTTATTTTCAACAGATTGGAGTCACACCTGAAATGATTGACCAGCCAGAAGCGACTGCACCAACCTGCCACAGGTTTAAATTGTAGATACACCACTTCTGAGAATAAACAGAAAAGCTGTCAGACANGCGAACCCTGATCTTCATAACATGTAATCACTTTTTATAGGCATTGAAAAAAATAATAAAAAAAGAGAGATGTATTTAACTTATGGCTATTTAAAAACACTCAAGTATAATAGAAAATTGTATTACAGAAACATGGGAAACATCTCAGAAAGAAATAAAAACCAAACACAGACAACATATGCCATGGTTCCTGTATATATTCATCACTTTAAAGGTCCTTCCAACCCAAACCATTCTATGATTCCATGATTAATATTTTGGAAATTCAAATAAACAGATCGCCCTGTCTGAAATTTGTTTCAACAGACTTTTGCATGCACTTCTTTACGTATCTACACCCTCCAGGGAGCAGCTCCAGACTGGCAACGCAGAGAAACCATTGTGTAAGCTGCCACAGAATTCTTTCATCATAACAGCACTGAATTCACGTTGACCACATTTTTGGGGAAAAAAAAGACATGTTTTTTACCATAGCCATGACAGTGAAGGGACTGCCTGGATAGGGGAGTGGTTCTTCTGATCTGGTTTTTTGGGAAGGGGTTGGCGGGAGGTGGGGGGGATGCTGGGGGTGGTCTTGATTGCATCATTTTGTTCCTTGAAATTCTTTTTGAGGAGTTACTTAACATTGCTCAGAAGAGCTATTCTGCGTGCGGGGATGGGATGATGGGATGGGAGGAAGGCCATGCCCTGCTCTCCCTCCGCGGTGCCACTCCCCCCCGTCCCCGCTGGAGCCGCTCCCTGCGGGCAGCTCCTGGGGGGGCTCCGCGCACCCCGCCCC
>VYZU01063814.1:0-24518 GCA_013401355.1 Ceyx cyanopectus | reverse complement strand
CGAGAAGCTGTGGAGCAGGGCTGGGAGAGGGGAGGCAGCATTTCTGCCCTTGTGCAGAGTCAGGAAAAATGTGGAAATGTGGGTTGGGGCTCAGTAATCTGCAGCGTTTTCCCTTTGGGCTTCAGCGGGTCTGTTGTGAGGAGAGCTAACAAAGGAGGTATTTTAAAAATCATATTGAGTATAAAAAGGCAGAGGCTGCTATGTGCCCGGTGCCTGGACACATGCAGAGCTGCTCCGAGGCCGGGATAAAGCAGTTGCAGCAGCTGACCCCGACCTCTCCACATTATCTGATGTTCTCAGCATTTCTAAGCAAGGAAGAGCCAGTGGTCGTCAGACCGACTGGCTCCGCTCTGAGTTTGCAGCCCAGATGGGAAGCGAGATCTGCCCTCCGAGCAGCCCAATCCTGGGGTCAGTGACAGGAATCCCTCCTCCCCTCTTTTGCCCGAAAAGACCCTGTACAGATTGCTGGCCGGGGTGTTAGGGCAGCATTTCTCAGCATGGCACTGGGGCTGGGATGGTCCTGGATGGAGAAGTCACTGGGGAGCATCCCGTCTTGCAGATGTTTCCAGGGTGTCTCTGAACCAGCTGTGTCTTTTCAGTAGAGCAGCAGGACCCTGGGCTATCACTAGACAGCCTTTTTCTTTTTGTTTCCTGCTAAAAAAATATAACAACCAAAAACAAACAAAGCTTGAGCTGTCACATTGTGGAGCCACAGTACTGTTACTGGGTTCAGGATGGTGTCTGCTGCCCGTGAATGCTGATGCTGCTGACCTCTCCTCTCTGAGAGGCAGATACCTCCTGCCTTGGTTTTTGGTGGCCCAGTAGCAGGGAGCTCCCACGCCCCTGTCTGGAGCACAGAGCATGTTTGTTTAAGTTAAAATCAAGTGTTAAAATAATTCTGTGCAAGTGTTAAGCAAGGGTGATGGGAGTTTGCATGACTCTACATTCAAAATATGATTTCTTTAGGGCAGAAGAGTTATTTTCATTAACTCTTCAGTGCTTGCTCTCTCTGGCAGGAGGAAAGGTTGGATTAGCTAAATGTTGACACACAGATTTCATCCCTTCTCAAGCTGTTTTAAATCAAAGCAGGCTAGGTAAACGTTTGGCTGCTTTTCCTGCGACGGCCTCGTCATCCACAGCCTGTGAAGTAGCACAATCCAAAGGGCAGCTGTTAAACAAAGTGAAAACAGACAACAGGCTGAATGGCTCCCCAACATCTGCTGCCCAGCGCTCAGGGAATCCTCCCTCCTCCGCCAGCATCCCNTTTAGGGCAGAAGAGTTATTTTCATTAACTCTTCAGTGCTTGCTCTCTCTGGCAGGAGGAAAGGTTGGATTAGCTAAATGTTGACACACAGATTTCATCCCTTCTCAAGCTGTTTTAAATCAAAGCAGGCTAGGTAAACGTTTGGCTGCTTTTCCTGCGACGGCCTCGTCATCCACAGCCTGTGAAGTAGCACAATCCAAAGGGCAGCTGTTAAACAAAGTGAAAACAGACAACAGGCTGAATGGCTCCCCAACATCTGCTGCCCAGCGCTCAGGGAATCCTCCCTCCTCCGCCAGCATCCCCAAGGATGGCTCTTTGTTAAGGCAGACAAAGGAGCTCGTGGCTTTCGGGAGGGCGGCGCAGGCCAGGGGTTGGCAGCAGGATGTGTGGTGGGATGTGGTAGCCAGGGAGATGTGGTTCGGATGCGGTGGTACCCACAAGTGATGTGGTGGGGGCACAGTGGTACCCAGGGTGATGCTGTTGGGATGTGGTGGTATCCAGGGTGATGTGGTTGGGATGCAGTGGTACCCAGGGTGATCTTGGGATGCTGCCCTGCCACCACCCTGCATTCCCATAAGCAAAACTGTACAGGTGATACAGGTTTCTCACTTTTCTCTCTCCTCCTCACCCAAACTGCAGGTGGAGATATGGATCTGTATTTATCCATCCTGACCATAACAAAAAGAACCCAGTCAGGTTTGGCTGCTCTGAATACAGCTGTTTTGATAGGATTCATTGCAGGCTGCTACAGGGAAGGGTAACAGGGTTATGTTGCTGAGTATTTATAGGAGCCATAAAGCTCAGGAATTCATCGTGTCCATGATTTAAACGAGGTGTGGAGGAATTCACTGTCTCCTGCCATCTCCACCCTGCCAGAGTGTGCAGCAGAGGCTGGGTGTGTGGGAGAGCTCACGGTGCATCCCCTCTCCAGCCTTTGATGGGGATGCCATAGAGGAAGGTGATAAAATTCAATAGGACTCAGTGAATGTTTCCCCTTGAAGCTGCACAACTGTCTGGCTTTGGGCTTTGGGCCAGGACAAGCTTGTTTTCAGGGCTTGGTGAAGCAGCTGGTTTCTCAGGCAGACACTCTTGCATTAACACATGTAATTATTAAATAGCCACAGCACATCAGGGCATCTTAAGCTAAACAAAATGATGTTCCTCGAGTTACCAAGGACTTTCCTCTGCTCTAGCCCCGTTTTCCCAAGAGCTGGCATCAATGGAAAGAGGGGATTTGTGGGAGGTGAGCCCTTTTTCTGGGCTTTGGGTTCCAGCTTGCTGTTTGTGGGCAGGGTGACACGGGCTGTGCACGCACGAGGTTATTTTTAATTGAGGAAAAGTTGGCGTAGTTTTCCGAGCAGATTATCCGCTTAAAAGATTTCTCCCACAGCACAGCCCTGCAGGGGCATGGCACTTTTTTTATTTTACCATTTCCAAGCCTTCATTTTGCTTACTCAAACCACAAACTCAGGGGAAAATGGGAAACCAATTCTGCTTATCTTGTTTCTGAAGCGACGTCGCAGCCGGCGGCAGAATCAGCCCTGTTTCCGGCTCCAGGTGATGGATTGCACAGGAGTCTCACACCTAAAAAAAGAGCCATATTTGTGTGTGTGTGTGTGTGTGTGTGTGTGTGTGCATTTTCTCATCCTTCTGCAATTCCTGCAAAGCGAAGTTAATGCAGTTTCAGTTTGGGCACAACAAAGTGGAGCTGCAGATCAGAAACACATGTTGTAAGTGCTGCAGGCACTGAGTGAAACCTGATCTGCAGAGGTTTCCCTTAAATCTGCACTTTCTCATTTGGCTCTCATATTAAAGCTGTATTTCAGAGCTGTCTAACCCTCTCGAAAGATGATGAATAACAATAAAAACATTCACTGGAGGACTGTCATCATTTCCAAAGGAAGTGTAATAAATACTTTACGACAGGACTTTTTTTTTTTCCCTTCTTTTCTTTCTTTCCTATGTACAGCCGTAAACCAGTTTAAAGTTACAACTTATTAAGCCTCTAAACAATTAGAGCTTGGCTGAAGGGTAGGTGCTGGGGCTGGGTCCTGGGCTGGCATTTGCCTTGGTTTTGATCTTGAGGGGCTTTCACATGCCTCAGTTTCACCTCATGCTGGTTGAACCAGCATGGAGAAAACACCAGCATGGGTGTTTTGGTCACCAAGTTGTTAAAGGGTTTGATTCAGGTTCTTGTGGTATAGCTAATTGATGTACCAACATCCCAGGGTAGGTATCACTCTTGACAGCTACCTGAAAGGAGGTTATAGTGAGGTGGGAGTCAGCCTCTTCTCCCAAGGAAGAAGCAACAAGACAAGAGAAGTAGCCTTAAGTTGTGCCAGGGGAGGTTTAGGTTGGAGCTGAGGAGCAATTTCTTCCCCTCCAGGATTGTCCAGGCCTGTCTAAGGCTGCCCAGGGCAGGGATGGTGTCCCCATGACTCCTGGAGGGTTTTCCAAGCTGTGGTGCTGAGGGACATAGGCCAGTGGTGCCCTGGCAGTGCTGGAGGATGTTTGGACTCTGTGATCTTAAAGGTCCCTCCCAACCAAAATGATTCTATGATTCTCTTTCCCATGCTTGTTGCTTTTGCAAATGACACTTGTCCTTTCCCTTGAGGATCCCTGTGTGTGTCCCACCACTGTGTGCAGCATCGATCAAAAAAAAAAAAATAATGTGAGCAGTGTGTGTGTGACCTTCCCCTAAACCTCCACAGCAACCCTCTTCATCCCCACCCAGCTGGTCCTGCAACTGTGCTGCAGAGCTGCCTTCTTGCAAAAACCCTTTCCCCTCTGATGCTTCACCATGGGAAAGAAGCTGGCTGAAAATAATCCAATCAGGAGATGTTCATCTCTCCCTTTATTGCACCTTTTATTTTGTGTTTGGTTCTACTGAAGGGTAATAAAAACAAAAGGGGGCTTGTGGACATCACCTTGTGAAGCACCATCCTGCTCTGGGTGCAGCAGGAGTCTGCTGAAAGTATTTTCTTTTTTTAATTGACCCTTCCCCTTGCCCAACCCTTCACGTGTCATTCTAAATCTAGGGATGGAAGTGCTGCTTCAGTAGAGGGTTTGTGAAGTCCAAGCAGTGTCTGCAAGGAGGAAATTTCTGAGCAAGTGTTGAAATAGTTTCTAAATGCAAAGCTGCATAAATTGGTTTTCTCTGCCTCGTGCTGTAATTCAGCCACAGCCTTTAAATCTGCCCAGGGGAAGTGCTTCTGTAATGCAGTGTTGAGGGTACTGCTAATTGATGTGATCTGCTGTACGTGTGATGGTTGCTTCTATTATATACCAATAAATTAATTTCAGACAACAGAAATTAGTGTATTTCTAATGAGGGCTTTGCCCTTCTTGCTAATGGCAGTTCTGGGTTTCTGATGGTTTGTCACTTTGAATCCTCTGTTGTTTGATTTTTCTCACCCCATGCACATGCCATCCATGTAATTCCATTGCTGTGGAAAGGTTGTGGGAGAGGTGGGTGAAGTAAGAGCTACCCCATGAGCACTGTGCCTTCCCCTTGCTGGATGTTTCCTCAGCCCTTTGCCTTTGGGTGCTGGTCCACCCTTTGCCCCCAGCACCCACCAAAAGGAGCCTTTGTGAGTGGCAAGATGGCAAGGCCACCACAGTCAGCACAGAAGGAAATGGTGTCATTAATTGTTTTCTAGTACCAAGTGGGGATTATGTTTGCTGAGGTATTTGCAAATCAGGCCAGTTTTGACCAGGCCATGAGCTTAGGAAGATGCCTGCACAACTGGAAATCTCCCAAGGATGGCTTTGGGTTTAACATCCATTTTCTCCACCTTCCAAGAAGGTGGAGCTCATGTGGGATATCCAGGCAAAAAGGGCAGATTTATTCTGGCTTCTCCAAAGGGTGTATGTATGTGTTTACATATATATATATACAAATATATCTCTGACTGTGCACCCACAGAGTGCTCTCACCTCTGGTGAGATGTGCTGCAGGGACCCTCTCCTGCTTGGTTGTTGTGTTTAACATCTTCCACATGCAGACGCAAAAAGAAACCAGTACGAGTCTGTGAACCATTTTATTTATTTTCTCCTTTAAAGCCTTTCCAGGCAGACTTTGGTTTGGACTGCTGGTTCACTTTTTTTTTTTTTTTTTTTTTTCAAATTGCAATTAATGCCATAAACATTTCTCATGGAGCACTAGATGTTATTGGCAGCAGGGTTATTAAAAAGCAAAACAAACCCCAAACCCGACAGTAACCTGAAACTTATTTGGTGCCAGCTATTTTATATTAAAGAGGATTTGTGCTTTGAACATGGAAGAATTTCTAGTTACAGGTCCAGAATAACTAAAAACCTTGTTCTTCAGGTGCCTGGAAACAACATTTTTGTTGCTTTCCAAACTTTGCAGAATCCCACAAACCTGTGCTGAGATGTGTGGGTGCCCCAGGTCAGGTGATGGAGATGACTTGTAGGTACCCAGCCCATCAGTCTCACAGTGATGCTGCATCACCTCCAAGTAGAAACCAGAGCATCACAATGAACTCTCTCCCAGCTTTGTTTCCTCCCTTGGTCTACAAACACTAAAATAATTAATAAAGTACATTAGTTTGCAATGTGTATCAGGATTATCATGTGAATTGGCTTCTGAGAGCACTTCTGCAAAGGCCAATGTGCGATGAGTGACCCTGGGCTCAGGTATTGCCTCCAAGCTCCAGCACTGCTGGAAAGCGAATTTTGTTTGCCTCATCATTTTGCCTTCTTTTATTGATTTAAATGGAGCTGAACAGCAGATTTATTAGGAATTCGCATTACTCAATGTTTGTTTACTGTGCTCAAATGAGCCAATTTTTGTGCTTGTTGAAATGTTATGTGTAAGTAATTGAGGGATACATATGCAAAGAAGCTGCCTTGAAACACAAGGTCGTTTGGTGCTGGTAATTCATGGGAGAAACCAGTGCAGTGATATGCGTGTGAAAAACTGTGTTTTGGAGGGTTGCTTTGATTTTACAGGTGAAGGATGAGCCTCTGAGAGGGGTTTAACATTGGCTCTCCATGGTGGCCACTCATCTGAAGTGTGGTCTCCTGAGACTAGGTTGTCCAAGTACCTGCACCATGTCAGGATCCAGAAGATGCTCTTAATTTGGGCAGGGAAGATGTTCTGCTAAGGCCACTGCAGGCTGGACTGTTGACTCTGAGAAGAACACCATGTAGAAGAATCTCTGCAAGGTCCAGAGAGTTCCTTCTGTCCAGGTCAAAGGCTGAACTGGAGCTTGAGGGTGAAAGGAGATGAATGGGTTGAGCTGGTAGGGACAGATGAACTGTGTCAGGGTGTAACAGCCCTGACCTTTGGAATGCAAATGCAGGTTGTACAGGGAGGATGTAGGGATGCAGTTTTCCTAAGGTTCAAACCTGTCACATTGGCAGTGCTCAGATGGGTCATTCAACAGCTTTTGTGTATTTGGCAGTAGCATCATCCCTGTCTCTGCATTTCCCTACGAACCCAGGACAAGATAAGATAAAATTATCAACTTTTTTTACCTCTCTGATAACGATTGTCCCCTAAGTGTGACCAGTGTCCAGGGTGACCTGAGTCTGCGTTGTGTTTTTAAGCTGTTTGAAGCTCTGAGAAGGGTTTTGGGGAGCAGTTAGTGTTTGGCTGGGTGGGACTGACCAGATGAACCATGTGTGAGTGGCTCAGGTCCCTGATCGGATGAGCACTTGGATGATTGTGAGCGCTCAGGCACGTGTTTTGAAATTAATTTTCCACAAATCCATGTGGCTTTGAAATTCTCTCTCCATAAACATTCCTGTTGGTAAAATCTAATCCCAAGAAGGTCTCTGGGAGCTGGGGGCTGTGAGCAGAGTGAGGTGGAGTTTGCTTTGAAATCCAGACTGATAGCAAAGAAACACCATTTCCTAGGCTGAGTTTATATAGGTACCTTTATAGGGGTGCCAGCTGTAGATCCAGGTTCTGTTCAGAGCCAAAGCACTTCAGTTCTGCTGCCCTTTGCTATTGACAGGTATTGACTCAGGTGTGATCTGGAGTCTAATGCTGAGCCCCATTCATGCATGTAAAATCTGGAATATGTGGAATTAATGGGAGGGGGGGGATTAACCAGCTTGGTACTCATCTGTTAATTTGGTTTTTTTATACCATGAAAAATAATTTTTGAAGGCCTATGTAATATATGAGGCAGGTTTTATTGGCTGGCAGCCTTACAGAGATATTTCATTACTAGAGCTGGCAGAAAAATAAAGTGCCACTATGGAAATAAGATAGCAAGACAGGGAAGGGATTGAACAAGAGGGGTGCAGGCACAAGGCAGGTTTCTGAGCTATCCATCCTCTGACTGAACAAGGATGTTGGTCCCCCCTTCCCTGCTGCAAGCGTGTAGGTATGTGTGGCCACCACCGAAACGAGGGCTTGAGCTGCTGCTTGGATCTGGCTTCGGGATACGACTGAATATTGATCAAATAAAGCATTTCTCAATGACCTGTGCCATCTAGTGGCAAAGCAGAGCTGGAGCCGGAGGAGCAGCAGGGTTTGTGCGTTGAAAGCTTCATGATGAGATGCGTGCCCACCACGCTGGTGGAGCCCCACTGCTGGGGGTGGTGCTGTTAGTGAGTCCTCTGCAAAAAGCCTTGCTCCTGGTATTAGCTGCATCTCTATGGCCTTGTGCCTTGAGGGTGAACTCTGAATCTGATTTTAGTCTCTGCTCAGTATCTGTGCCATGCACAGGTCGCTGGAGCTTTAGGCTGCAGGTGGGCACTCTCAAGGTGGGCATCACTGATGGTGCAAGCACAGCCAGCATGGGTGCAGAAGGCCCAAGGGTTTTCACAATGACTTTTCCACTTAAGTCTGCTGGGAAGTACCACGAAATGTCCACTTTGTGTTGGAGGATCATTTAGTTCTGAGATCAGTTTTAAACTTTAAAACCAAAGCTAAGGTGTACCCCTGGCAATGGCACACTTGGTGCTGCTGGAAGATCACCCCACACTACTCATCTCTTTTTCTTCAGGGTGCTTCCCCAGGCCATCTCAATGTAGGGGTGGGAGCAGGACTTTCGGTGCTGACAGCAGCCTGCAGTGAGAACCATGTCCAAGGAGCTGCAGTTTAACCCTTTTTCCAGTATCCTCTTTGATATAATAGATTAGATCTATTTTGATACAGGGCAGCTGAGTTTTGGGTGGCAGATGAGCAGCAAACGTGCACGGCCAGCTGTGGGCTGCCCTTAAAACTGAAACACGAGAGTCTCATCAACTACAACAGGTTGATGAGTCTACAACCCAAAAAAGAACCTGGAACAAACCATCCCCTTAAGCTGTGTATTTACACTGCTATTTCTAAACTAATGCTCGCTGCTATTTACTGAGCCTAAACCACAATATTTTACCAAGTGCTCCAGAATCCAAGCTGCATTTTTGCAACTCCGAGTCAGTGGAAACTTAGCAGTTTATTTTTCCCTTTGGAAAGTAACCAGTTCCTATTTTTAACCTGGTTAAAGCCCACAGCGTCACCCATCAGACTCCTGCGAGCAAACATTTCATCCACCCTTTGCACCGTAAGCGCCAGGCTTCCCTGAAAATCAAACACTGAATCCTTACTTTGTGATCCCCACTCACGACTCCGGAATAGAAATGGAAAATGCCGTGGCAGGGATACAGAGATCTGTCAGTAAAGAAAACCAGGCAAACTATTAAAGTACATTTAATCTTGGGTTGCTGGATACAAACTAATCTTTCTTAGAGGTCTAGATGAAAGAGGCTGGATTATTCCCCAACTGACTACTCCATTGTTTTTATACCTTCCTCTGAAGCATCCGGCGCTGGCTGCTCTTGGAGACAGGATGCTGGACCAGCTAGACAGTGGCTTTCATCCCACACGGCAGTTTTGGTGCTCGTATAAACGGGCCCAGTCTGTAAAATAGATTGAAAAACATTTTTATAGGAGCTGCTTTCTGTCCTCAAAGGATTTCAAGCTCATCAGCAGTTTTGCTTCAAAGACTTTCTCCTGCTTTTAACCCTTCGTCTACATGATGGGAGCAGCCTGTGCCTGCTCTGCCCAAAATAGGCTGAACTGCCCCAAACCAGGGCTGTAGGTGTAACAAAATGGGAGTTTGTGTAGTTCTCTACCAGGTCTGCTGGTGGTGGCACCATCTCACTGCCAGGCTTTGTGGGAGATGAGTGGTGTACCTGTTTTCTGGCCAGGGAGATGTCACTCCCAACTGGGCATGGCAGATCCTGAGCTCCTGATGGTTCTATTGGAGAGCCTGGGCTGGTGGAGTTGAGTCCAGGATCCCATCAATGGGTATTTAGCTATCCAGAAGTTACACTTCTTCATTAAATCCTCCAAGTAGTACTTTTCTGCTTGCTGTCATTTTCTCCTGCACTCCATGGGACTTCTCTGATAAGGCAGGGATGGAGAATCAACAAACTGAAGCATTATCAAGCTATTAGAAGTTAAATTTCTTGTGTTTCTGGTTTTTAAGCATAGTATGTCATTCCATCCCTGTTCTCTATGGCTTCACAACCTGAGTCCTGTGGGGCTCCAGCCCTGGTGCCTGCAGGGACCTCACTGGCATTTTCCTCCCTTGCTACTATGAATATTTTGGGCAAAGCACCGGGAGTTTTTGCACCCAAGCAGGAGCTGGCAAAGACCCGACATTTTCCTGTTTCCAAGCCTTCTTAAATAGCTCATGAACACAGAAAGGGTTTCACTGCCTAAATATTCCAGCTTTTACTTGAATATTCCAGTTATTCTCATTGGCCAGGTCCAGTGCCAGACTTGCAGTGTCTCTTTTTGCTGGTTCATCTCATGATGTGGAAGTTGCTGCCTTGCCTTGTCCTCAGCACAGTGGTGAAACCACTGAGGTCCCAAGGAGGTGCAGCAGCAACATCACGGCACAGGAGGGTGCCACCAGCACCTTTGGGTGCTTGGCTGAAGAAGCATATTTTCTCTTGATGCTTTTATGAAGCAGCATCACCTTCAGTGCATTGGAAACTCCCTCACCACCTTTTTACTGCTTTTAAAAAAGGAAGAGGGAGGAATACGGCATAAAAGTTAAATGAGGTTATTGGAAAGGAAGATTTCCAGCCAGAGAGTCGTGCTCTAATCACAGTCCCAACTGATTAAGCTGATATGAGCCCGACACTTAGCCCTGTAAGCACTAATTAGTGATAGCATGAGTGGATTCAGGTTATTAGTTCTTTATCTGTCAGGAAACAGGCCTGTCCTGGCTGTGCATGGGTGGGCTCTCCATGCCGGACATGGTGTCCTCACCCCAAATGCCTCTGTGGATGATAGGAAAGCTTTGAGCTCAACCTCACTGCTCTTCTGATTACAGGCAGTAATGCTGTTTTGCTTTAAAAGGTTCAGGAAAACACACAGACTCTAGCAAATGTTCTTTCTTGAGGCTTAGGAGCAATTGTTCCTTTGATTTTGGTACCAAACATCTCAATGTAGCATCAATTTAGCTGAGATCCATATTCACTCCTTGCTGTTGTTTTCCCTCTGAGGACATGGGGGAATGGGGCAAAATCAGCTCAGCTGGAGCCAGCTCTCCACAACGCCTCTGGGTATCGGGACAGCCCAAAGCAGCTCAGGAGCAAGTGAAAAAAAAAAAAAAAAAAAAATATATATATTGGGGTGTTCTTTGAAGCCCTTTCTCTCAAGGAAATGGACAAATTGCATTTTCATCTTGTTACACTCAGCAGCCTTCAGATTGCAGCTGTAACACATCCCTTCTGCAAAGTAAAGGCCTTTCAGAAAGTTTCACATAGCTGAATTTGGGTGTTTTGAAGCCTTGTATTTGAATTTTCAGTTGTGGGCAAGCCGATGTAGTTTCATGATCCCTTGTGAAACAGAGTATAACACTCAAGGAAAAGGTGCTGCTGGTGCCTCTTGATGAGAGAAGCTATTGAATCCAAAAGCCAAACTGAGGAGCAGGGGGAAGGCCTCATCTATTGTGCAAATTCCCATTTTCTGCTACCTCAACAGCCTGTCTCTGTGGCAAGTGAGAGGTGAAAACCACTCTCCATCCCCTACAGCTCTCTCAGACTGGGGCATGTGTGAGCTGGAGGAGCTGATCTTTGGCTACATGGCTCCGTCAGGGAACTTGGGAATGGATGGTGGTAGCAGCTGTGATTGCTCCCAGTTTGCAGTCAACGGGGGGGGGGGAAAGAGCATGACGTTTATTTCAGCTCCAGTGCTGCCTGGGAGCCCCCAGATACTGGTTATAAGGGGAAAATATTGAGGGAATGCAGCTGGAAAGCGTGAGCCAGGGACATGTCTGAAGCACTCCTGGGCACTCTCAGAGCCAAGTCCAGGGGGTTCAAAGCTTCACAGAGCCCCGTGAGCCAAGATGTAGCAAAGACTTATTTGCTTAATGGACCTTTCTGGCTCCAACAAAGCAAGCATAGAACTGGAGGCCAAAGCCCAGCTGAGCTGGGGGTGTCTCCTGAGCCTGTAGCCATCCTGGGTGCCCCCTGGGCTTTAAACTGAGCAGGGATGGTTGCCAAACACCTATCTTTTTGTTATGTATTTAATAAAGAGCAGTGCTGAGCTTGTTGCCTTCAGGAGGTACCTCGGTACCACCTGGAGTCTCGATGCTGGCTGTAGTTTCTCCTGGGTACAGCTCAG
Organism: Ceyx cyanopectus; assembly: GCA_013401355.1. Classification (NCBI taxonomy): domain Eukaryota; kingdom Metazoa; phylum Chordata; class Aves; order Coraciiformes; family Alcedinidae; genus Ceyx; species Ceyx cyanopectus. The sequence continues at coordinate 12,651 of VYZU01063814.1, read as the reverse complement.
TGGTGCTGGGCTCCACTGGGCACACGGGGATTGTGCTGCTCAGTTCTTGATAACAGGTTATAAACCATGTGGGGGGACAGAATGGGTGCTGGGTGGGGTGTGAGCAGTGATTTTGGCAGTGCTTGTGTGTTCCGTGGCTTTTTGAGGAAGAAAGGAGATTTCAGTAAACACTGGCAAAGTCCTTGGTGGTCCTCAGCTTCATCATGGCTGTGGTACCTGGGGAGTGGCACCTTCCCCTTGTGGGGTTTGGCCAGATGTCTTCCTTAATCTCAGGGAGTTTTGTGGTTGAAGATGGGCTTTATATGAACAGTGCAGTTGCCTCTGGGAGGTATCACTCTAAAACCTGCAAGAGGTCACAGAATTACAAAGAATGGGTCCTCTGAGGATGCTTTTTTATCTACACTGGGGTGGGTGGATGTAAAACCATTTGCTTCTCAGCAAATATGAATTTGATGTCTTTCTGTTCCCTTCTGCTTATAGCAGATTTAACTCTGTGCCTTTGAGTTTGCTTCTCTTCAATGCTCCTGGAAGATAACTATTTCTGCACTTTGAAGTCAATGGTGGAAATGCCCATGAGTGCTCCTGGGACTCAGAACTTGGAAATCTGTCTCATGTTCCCTGTGTGCAGGGCAGAGACACCCTCTTGGATGATACTGGGTGGACTGGGCTGAGCAGCGTTGTGTGAAGTGGGTTGAATTTCCCGCTTCATGTCTTGGGGTTTTTTCCCCTCTGTGGGTGTATTTGTGTGGAAATTGTGACTTACCACAAACAGCAGTGGTGGCTGGAAGGGCTCACTGAGAAATGTGGTGGGATGGGTTTGGCACGGTGACTGACAGAGCCACCACAGCCTCAGAATAGCCCCATTCAGTGCGAGATCCCCTCGGCTGTGGAGCGCCGGTGCCCTTGGGCTGAACGGAAAACTCAGCGGCAGCCAGAGATCCTGCCCAAGGGGAAGTTAATATCTAAATGTGATCTTTATCTTTGCTTCCTGGGTTGCTGATAAGGTCTCTCCAGGGCATATAGAATTTGAGACTGCGGTTTCTGGAGCTATAAATGTAACACCGCTGTGTTTTCATTAGGTCTGAGGACAAATACGTTGACTGAAACCTTATCTCTTACATTACCCTAATGGCTTTAATGATGCGAGGTCAGTAGGCTAAAAGAAGCATAGGGAGGGTGACCTCACGGCATCGAGGGGTTTCCTGCAGCTCTGCTCCTCCGTGCCAGGGGTGTGTGACAACCCACAGCAAAGACACAAACATCCAGAGTCCCTCTGAACACAAAACACCAGCAAACCGTGTGCTTCGTTGGTAGATCCAACCCACCACAATCGTGTCAGATGTTAATTACTTGAGGCACTTATTAATGAAGACTTACCTGTTTTGATAAACTGGTGTTGAGCCACAAGTTCCCTAAGGGCTCGGCTCTTGTTATGCCTCAGAGAGAAATATTTTGGGGATTTCACCCATAAACCTGTCATCATTGCTCTCCTGGGGCTCTGCATGGAACAGGATCACAAGGACATGGTGGGTGGCTGCAGCTGCATCCCGCAGCGAGAACAGGGGTGTTGAAGCCCTGCAGGAGCCCAGAGCTGCCTGGGGACTCTGGGGTTCCCTGGCTTTGGCACAGCCTGAATTGCAACCCTGAGCCCTTGGCAGGTGCTGAGCAAAGTTCACATAATTCTCAGTCATCTCCCTTTGCAGCTACCAGGTCCCCAAAGGACAGAGCACGCTTTTTGGGTGCCATTTTTCTGTGTTTCTTGAGAGCAAAGTGCAGGGAATTCTTATTCTACAGGGAATTTAAGAAAATTAGTTCTGTTCCAAAACAGAATAAGACTCTTTCAAAGGGTCAGAATGTCCTGACATCCACCAGTTCTGGGAGTTGGCCAATCTGGCTAATGTTGCCTGAATGATGTTTTGAAATGCAGAAATTAAGAGTATTATTATAGTAAATTATACTGAGTTAAGATGATCCTTTCTTTCCCTATTGGCACAGCTCATATTAACTGATTATAAGAAATGTGGTTTATTTTTAACCAACCCTGACTTAAATCTGACCTGACCTGCAGTTTGTATTGCTTTGGTCAGAGGGAGCATCTCCCACCTCCTGGGTCACTATCCACCACTGTGGCTATGGGGTTGTGTCACCCTTCCAGAACTGGAAAAATTGGTTTAAAAACATGGTAAATCCCGTCTGAAACTAAAGCCCTTTGCTTTTATTATTCAAAGACAAACCCAAAACATCCCCTGTGTTCAGGGGGGTAAAACAATTGCTCCTTCAGCCTGGTAGCCATGCAGGTGGGTACATGTTACCAGTCCATTTGCCATTGTTTAACATATTTTATATAGAGGGTTTAATCCTGATTTTCTTAGAGGGACTTGGCTGCATTTGGTTTTCACTGGTGGCTACCAAGCCATAGGACTCCCTGCTCTCCTCTCTCCATTGTATCAGTTCATAGTAGGTTTGTTCATTATGTGGATTGAGATGTTGGTTGTAACAATGATGTGGTCCAGTATGGTATCAGGGAATGTTATGGATCTGTTGGAGGAGCTGAGAGGCATATTCAGCCAAAGGGAAGAACAATAAAGAGTAGGTGCATCAGGCAAACTCCATACCATGATAGATAGGGGTTGCTCTTCTCAGTTCTGAGCAGTCCTGTTGGTATTTTCTTGCAAATGCTCATGGTTTGATAAGTATTCTGCAAAAACAAAGAGGTTTAGAAATATTTAAGGAACTTCTTCCTTCCAGTTTAATAATTTTTGACCATGCTTTCTGTTGGTATCTCAGGTATTTCTCTGCTCAGCTGTTCTTTGTGAGCAACAGAAGTGTCAGTGGGACTTAGGAAAAAGCCCTGCTAATTACTCCATCACATTTAAAAAAAAAAACCCAAACAAACAAAAAAAATCCAACCCAGAGAAGTGATAAATTAATCATTAGCTTGAAAAGAAAGAGCTGTGTATATCCCACACATTTCCATACAGGTGGGAAACACTTTTTTTTTTTCCATCTGGCTGGATAAACTGTTAATAGAGTAGCCCAGCAATTTAAACATGCCCTTAGCTGCGCAAACAAAGCCCATTTCTCATAGATATAAAATACACATAAGAGCAAGGGGATACCAGGGGATTATGCTGCAAGTCCTCCGTGTCGGAGGGAGGCGGCTGCAACAACAAAGAGCAAATTCATGGCCGGGGTCCTGCCCCGTATGAGGTCATTTTCTGTTGAAGTTGGGCTCATTAGTCCGTCCGGCTTGTTGATACAGCTCGAAGTGTGGGTGACAAGTGTGACTGGGTTTGCTGAATTAGGCCTGCCCACCACGCCCAGCACGCAGAGATTCATCATTGTCTGTCTCTGGGAACGGGATCGTTAATTACACGAACCGCGCGAGCCGAATTTTCCAGCCGCGTGTCTCCGCGAGGTCATTTCTGTCCCAGAAGCATCAGGTTTTGACAGCGGATTGTTTAAACAACACCACAGCGGTTTGTTTGGGACAATAAGGGAGAGGGCCGGGTCACAGGACTTCATTAGGTAACTTCCTCCGTGTCGGAGGGGGTGGGTTTGGCCCCCAACCTACCTCTGAGGTCCTGCACGTCACCCTCCTTCTGCCGGAGCAATCCCGGGCTGTGTTTCGTCACGGGGCTTTGGGATGCAGGAGCTGGGTGAGCTGAGCATCACCACACTGGCTGTTCTCCCCTGTAAAGTACCCCATCCATGAGAGCCTTATTGCAAGCCCTTCCTTTTGATGTATTTTGTTAAGCAGCATGAGGAAAAGCATTCCATCTTCGCTTGCTACCGTGGCAACATTGCTCTGATGGGGAGAATTAGCTGCCTGCTCCAGCCCAAGCACTCGGGTTGGCTTTTGGGTGGTGATAGACAGGGTTTAATTCAGATAATCCACTGTAGAGGCCACTGAATTGCATCCCTCACTTGGGAGAGTGCCAGAGATGGGGCAGCTACCACCTCTCTGGGCAGCCTGGGCCAGGCTCTCACCGCCCTCAGTGTCAACAATTTTTTCCTTCTCTCCAGTCAAAATCTCCCTCTTTTAGTTCAAACCACCACCCCTTGTCATATTGCAACCATTTCTTGATGGCTAAAGAAATTTAAACCTAAAACCTGCTTAATCCACCCAGAGGTTTTCCATTACCTGTTTTGATTAATATTTAAACATCTTTGTGAGCAGTGGTTGGTTTTGGTGGGCTTTATCCAAAACTTAAATCTTGAGATCCAGGGATGGCTGGGTTAGATGGCCATCTCTTCTTGGGTCAGCCATTAACGAGGCATTTTTGAGATGAAATATTAGTTGTGTTTTCCACTTGTTGGTCTGGATTTTGCTTCTGCCCTAGAAGCAGGCAGCTCTTCCTAGTGTGCCCAGCCCTCCCATAGAAATCCCACCTACAACACCTCTGTTGAAGCCAGAGGGAGGGTAGTTTAAACCCAGCTTTTTCCTGCTTACTGTAACAGGACAGCATCAGGGAACGAGGGGCTGTTGTGTGTGGATAGTGTCAGGAAAAGACTGCACTTCATTTTGCTCTTACCAGAAAGTTTGTTCACCTAGAAGCCCTTTTGGGGGAGCTACTTATTTTCTAATCTTGTGGTAATAATGGAACGATACAGGAGTCCAGGGAAAATGAAGACAAACTGGTTTGCTAATGCACTGAGCAGAAAAGGAAGTGGAGAAAGGTTTCTGCAAGGAGACAAAAAAAAAAAAAAAAAAAAAGAAAGAGTTTATTTTAAATAAAGATTACAAAAATAACCTACTGTCAAAGATGATGTGAAAACCATTAAATAGCAATTTAACGTAATTATAATGGCGGGTGAGCTAAGGGCTATCTCACACAATTACAATCAATCTTTCTGTCTGTTACCCGGAGCCCTTGTTCCTCACTCCAACCCCATGTCCTCCCCAAAGAAACGTTCGTTTTGGAAAGTGGCTCCACGACCACCAAAGCCACAGAGAGCCGAGTGATACCCTCGGAAACCAGCTCGGGCTCTGCCTTCCCTGGCCACCACTGGGGTTAATAACCGAGCGTGGGCACCTCCTGGCTCCTGCAGGGTGATGTCTTGCCAAACGAGGAGTAGATGGCACCACCACGCTTGGTTGTGTTGACATTTTATGAGTGTGTGGTGGATCCTTATTTACTAAGTGAGCAGAACCGTGTGTGCACCCGGCGCTGGAGGAGAAAGGGTGTTGGTTGGACTGCGCCGTGTGCTGCTCCTCTGGAGAAGTAAGAAGTCTTGTTTAAGAGAGAAAAAGAGCGTTTGCCCCAGTGGGAGAAACCTGGTGTTGACCTGCAAGAAGTGCCACCCAAAAGGGCACTGGGAGAACCTACAAGTTGGGAATCAAAAGACTGTGTGAGAGCCCGTAGGTGTTGGTGGCATCCTGACAACTGTTTGCGGTGACCTTGGGCAGGACCTGGTGTGGGAGGTGCTGGTCTGTGATATCCTATGTCTCACTGCAACGTTTCTAGTCTGAAACAAAGGCTCCTCTGTCAGCTCTGAATGAAGAAACTCAAGAAAAAATAATCAAACCAATCTCCGTAGTCTAATTTAGTGCTGCTTTGAAGGTTTCTGTGAGCATGGGAAGTTAATCAGAGACTAATTAATAGGGCTTTGAGCTGCCCCTCATAACTTGATGACAGTTTTGGCAATGCTGGACCGAAAGGCCCATCCTGAGGAGCTGGTGGGACCATCCCAACTGACCTGGTACAATTCATGTCTCAACAAGTGTGTGTGGTTCAGCTCTGGTTGCTGCCAATAGCCCTGGACATGCTGGGAAGAAGCTGTATGTCTCTTGTTCCCATGAAAACCAAGGTGGAGAGCCAATCATTTTCTCTCCTTGCTGATGGGTCTAAATGTGCTGGTCCCAAAGGGGTCTACACTGTGTCCTCTGTCCTGTGTGATGTGATCTGTACTGAGCAGTCAGGGCATGCTCATGGTCCCTGTGATGATTTTCTTATTTATGCTTCAGAGTCACTGAAGAGGAGCAATAGGATGGGAAAATCCATAAGGTTGGGCTGTCATAAAACAGCACTAATCCTTAATTTTAAAAGCCTTGGACACTGTTTCTAGATGGGCTTCCCAGAGCATGGCCATCAAATGGTTGCTAGGAAGGCAATGGTGCAGATCATAACCCTGGCCATGTGCTGGAGCTCCCTGCAGGTCCCAGCTTTTATTGAGGGATCACATCATGTTTCCTCCTTTCAGACGAATCATTGACTGCAGGTTTGCCAGACAGGTTTGATTCTGCCAGCCACAGAATCAGGTTTTAGTTGACTCATCAGAGGATGGTACAAGGATTGCAAGGTGCCAGCAGAGCAGTACTGCTCTGTGTGAGCAATCCTGTGGGATTTTAGGTCATTGTGAGTGATTCAAATGCCCCTGCCTCAGTTTCCCACCCCTCAAATGGAGCCTGGGAGCATCTGAGCTGCTGTGAGTAAATGACAAGGAATAAAATGCTTTAACAAGACCAGATGATGGGTCTGTGGGAAGCAGAAAGGTTTCTGCTGAACTAGCTCCAAGCAGCTTCTCCCTCCTCATGTGCTGAGGAACTTTTCCCAACCCTCCACTCTGGTACTTTCCAGGTCAAACTTCTCCAAAGTATGGTCTGGATGACAAGAAAAGCCCCTTAAAAAGGTAGAAGGGAGCAAATGGGAGCCAGGACCAAGGGGGAGATGCCCAGAACCGCTGTCAGCAGCATCAGGGAACTCATTACATCTGCAGGCAAAAGGGGTCTGGGGGATTAGCTTTCCGTAAAAGATTGTTCTGAGGGGGGAAAATGTACTAATTAATTTGATTTTCATCTGGGAAAGGGGCGGTGGTTTGAGAGCTGAAATTGCCTGATTATTGCCAGCACATAAATTTCCCCTCGAAATGGGGCTGCAGTTTGTCCTAATCATATTCAACTTTAGGCAATGAAAATACTTCTCGCTATTTGTTTTGGCTTCTCTTGCTGTTACAGCGTCTGCAAAAATATGTCGTGCATGAAATGCTCCCCTATAGCTTGACAAGTTATTCCTTATGCTCGCTAATTTTTCATTAAGAAAAATGACAGACGTGCCAGATACCCAGGAAGGTCTCCACCAGAGCTGAGCGTCGAGATTAAACGCTGAGTAGTGTGGCTCTGCTGGAATCAGCTTCGTCTCCCTTATGTGAAGGTATTCACTTAAAAGAAAGTCTCCTCGGCCCCGTTCCTGCCCTTCCCAGCTATGACAGCTGGAATTTTGCCTCGGTAAAATGCGCGTGATGGGTTGTAATGTATAGTTTGCACAAGGCAAACGTGCTGGCCAGCCTGAGCTGTTACACGTGCCTTTGGCCAAAACCTGCCTCTAGTTGGCTCTGGGTGCTGCTGGTCGTGGAAGGGGGGGCAGCGAGTGTTGTTATAGCAGCAATCAGAGGTTCCAACCAAAACAAAGGGCTCGGTGGATTAGGCAGCCTAGAAAAAGTGAGTACAAACAGTCTCTGCCTCAGCTCCAAGTGACTCCTCAGTGGGGTCATGCGCTGGGTGCCAGGGACATCAAGGGACATGGAGCAGAGCATTAGTTGTGGTCCATGCTGATGCCTTAAGGAAGAGTAGGAGCCATGCTCTGGAGGTTAAAATCAAGGCTGAAGCCTCCATAGATGCATTCTCTAAATTCCTGCAAGGTCTGAGATGTTCAGAGGTCACAGTGTATTGACAAAGATGATGGGGATGAGAGGGAGGATTTAGGGATGTGAGGACCTCGGGAGCTGAGGCTGGAGAAACCACTGTGGGAATGGAGGTCAGATGAGCAACTTGGTCTAGTAAAAGATGCCCCTGCCCATGGTAGGGGGTTAGAAGTAGATGGTCTTTCAGGTCCCCAACCCAAACCATTCTATGATCCTATGATTCTCTGATCCTATGATTCTATGTTTTGAGTGCCATGAATGGTGTTTTATATAATGACCAGTGTTATAACCAACTAGAAAAATGGCATTAACTGGTGGCCACACAGAGTTTGGTGTGGCAGAGTGAGGCAGGGGGTGCACCTCCAAAAAGGGGATGTGCAGGAATGAGGTAATTAATATTTTAGGGTAATTTTAAGGCCATGTTGTACATTTGTTCCCACCCCTTCCCTTGGATTGTCAGCTTCCTAAAGCACTGGGAACTCTTTCTTAAAACCCTTTAAATGGGATTTTAGAACTAAATTGCCCATCTTAACTGAGTAGTCTCCAACAGACAGATGGAGGCTCCTGCAACAGAGCAGCAGCAGGTGAGAAAATTGGTATTTTTAGGTATCCAAAGTAACAACCTCCCCACACAGATCAGAATGTGCCTGAAAACATGGAGCAAACTTGGAGATGCAGCTCCAGAGGGCCCCCATACCAGCTTCCAGGGCTGGTTGAGAGAAGAGGGGCGAGGCTTTGCACAGAGTCATTTACATGGTAATTAATAGCGGCTGTACATGCAGAGGAGGGAGGGTGGGGGGCTCCCTGGGGAGCTGCCTTCGTCCCAGCACGCTCGCAGGGACCCCTCATCCCTGAGAGTGGGGACGGAAGCAGAGCCCCCAAATAGCTTCATTTCCTCATGGACTTTCCTGAACAGATGGGATAAAATTGCTATAAAAAAAAAAAACCCAAACCAAACAGGAATCCCAAGATGGGAAAATATAATGAGCTATGGGCAAGGGGAAAAATAAATGCTGAGGGATATTTATGCAGCATGGGGAGTAGATAGATCAAATCAGAAATTCCAATTAAGTCCATAATTTATTTCAACGGAAACAATAAAATTAGAGATGGGCCCAAGCGGCGAAATTCAGATTGGGCTTCCGATCCAAACAGTGTCTTTGGGCTATGTCCATGTCTTGCAATCTCCACCCTATCGTGACAGACAGCACAGGCCTGCACCCAGAGGCAGCTTCTCCAGAAGTTATGGTGGAACGTGGTTAGATACAGCAGTAGGCATTCAAAGGGCATCACGAGTAACAGATATTGTGAGACAGGGTGATTTCTTTATTTTTTTTAAATAATGCGTGTTAAAATCTGCAGGAGGAAAGGATACGTGCTGCAAAGACAAACCATGCACACTGAGTCAAGGAGGAGGCATTAATTAGAGAGAGACACTGGTATTTATCAGGCTCAACAGCTGCTATGGTTGCTGCTAAAAAGTCTTGCTAGCAAAAATTAAAAATCCCCTTGGTCTTTCTCTTCTTTCACCTAGCAAACCAGACTAATGTCCCAGCAAAAGCTGGTGTGCATCCTGCTAGAAAACCACTGATGGTTTATGAAAGGACGAGGTCACAGTGTTTTTAATGCAGTTTTATCAGGGCTCCATGTTGCAAATAGTTACTTCTTATAAACAAAATTCTCAGTCTTTGAACTGAAATCCATCATCGTACACGATGGATTTTCCTGGGAGGGTCTGGGCAGTGGCCACAGTGATTTGCAGCCTGTCCCAGCACCAGGAGTGTCCCTCCTGCCTTTGATTCAGTAGCCCTGACATGGGAGTTTGGGGGAATTGCAAGAGAAAAACCTCATTTTCTTCTGTAAATAAGTGACCCAAAAGAGCATCATCTTGGTTGCTGTCTGCAGCTTGCACTAAGTTATAATAATAGGTAGCAAGGAGTGGGTCCATATGCTTTTTTTCTGCCCAGGCTGCTCCCTGAGCATGTTGTTTTCTGCATGTTATGGTGCTGTCTGGGATCCTCATCCCCTGACCATGATTTCTGTGTTTTGAGGGGTCCCACCACTACAAATGCAAGCAGGGTCAGCAAGCCAGCAGGTCAACCCTGCACGTCTGCCCTGCCCACACTGCTGCACCCACCAGCTGCCAGGCTTTGGTTTCAAAGCCTTGTACCTCCTCAGAGACCAGTGTTAGCATTTCAGGTTAACCTTCCAAGTGCTACATGTCCGCAGTGCTCGTGAGTCATGTTTTCCACCCTCTATTATTTAACACGGAGCTCTCAGCCAAAGTATTTTATGGGCCGAAGCTGTCGTGATTAGAAATGTATGTTTTCAATAATGACAATGTACTTTCTCTCCCTCCACCCCCATTCAAACCCTCCATTTATAAAATGGAGAAAAGTATTTTAAACATGTAGATCAAAATTGCACACCAGCTTAAATGTGTCGCTTTTTGGCACAGCAGTCTCCTTTCTCAGCCAGGATTTGCAATTAAGACTTCTGCTCCTCTATTTTATTGATTTCTCTTTTTCTTTCCAAGAGTACAAATAGCCCCTTAACCACAAAAAGCCCCCCAAAAAACCCATAGCAACTGCTCCATCTGCCTCTTCAGGGCTTGTTTTTTTGTACTAATCCACATCATTCTCCAGTACCATGGTGGCTGCTCATTGACCATGTGAAGTATCTCCAAATTGTCTCATGTCCTTTGGCTGAGACCAGTTGTTGGCTTCACCTGAGGTGTCTCTCACCAGTCTAGGTTTTTTCCAAGTGCAAACATGGGTTTCTTAAATAGAAAGGTCTGAATCCTCTGTAAATAGAGGCCAATTTATATCCTAGCATCTTGTTTCAAAGGACCTCTGAGTTGCTCAGATGTTGTAGCCTTTAATGCACTGTGTAATTAAAAGGGAGATCGTAGCTGCAAACACAAATCCATTTGCAGCTGGGGAAAATAAAAAAGTTAATATGAAACAGCATTTTGAGCTGTATTTGTGCAAGGCTCTTGCGATGGGTAGATCCCACAAGGCAAAGGGGGTTGAGATGTTGGGGTTGGAGATGGAGTCTGTTCAGTGATGTGCCACACTGAGGACATGCTGTCTCCTGGCACGTGCAATATAAAACACAACCCTGTTGTGCACTTTAGGGGGTTTCCAGGTTTCCCTGCTGCATTTTCAAATCCGTGGCCTCAGGTAATAAATACGTCTACACGCACCCACGCTCATCATTAGCCCAGCCTAGGAATTAATTAAACAGAACTAGTGCCTCCGTGGTTGAGTTCGGTTACCAAAGCNAGTTGCTCAGATGTTGTAGCCTTTAATGCACTGTGTAATTAAAAGGGAGATCGTAGCTGCAAACACAAATCCATTTGCAGCTGGGGAAAATAAAAAAGTTAATATGAAACAGCATTTTGAGCTGTATTTGTGCAAGGCTCTTGCGATGGGTAGATCCCACAAGGCAAAGGGGGTTGAGATGTTGGGGTTGGAGATGGAGTCTGTTCAGTGATGTGCCACACTGAGGACATGCTGTCTCCTGGCACGTGCAATATAAAACACAACCCTGTTGTGCACTTTAGGGGGTTTCCAGGTTTCCCTGCTGCATTTTCAAATCCGTGGCCTCAGGTAATAAATACGTCTACACGCACCCACGCTCATCATTAGCCCAGCCTAGGAATTAATTAAACAGAACTAGTGCCTCCGTGGTTGAGTTCGGTTACCAAAGCTCTGATGGAGCAACCAGATGAAAACTAAGCAGCAGGAACAAAAGGCACAGTGTGTGACCTTCAGGGTTTGCCTCTTTGGGTGGCCTCAGCACATGGTTTGGGGGTGTCTGGGTGCACAAGGTTTGTCCCCTTCATCTCACCTCCCCGTCCCCACGGTGACAGCGGCTGATGGTATGTGACAGGTCTGATGGCAAGCGAGGGCTGTCACGCTACGTAGCAGCCAGCAACAGATGGAACCATAAGATCGATATACAGTCCGAATAATTAAGAATCGAGGGTTTTAATTGCTCCTTTTCAAGCGTTTTCAGATGCTGCTTCAAGCAGCCACATTGCTGCTGATGGAGGGAATGGCCGCGACACCTTTCGTGTTGAGACGTGTTGACACGGCAGAGAGACCAATCCCAACAGGTCGAGTGAGCACCTCGAGTTTGTGACAGGGTCCAGGAGGACCCTGCACAGTTGAATTGCCTGAACTTGCCACTGGCCTTGTGGGGTTTGGTCCCCCAGGAGCCTTGGTCATCCCACCCAAACAGGTTCAGCCCAGCATGGGTGCTCACAGGCTTGGAGGGCTGTGCTATGGCAGTGGGGGATAAAGGGAGGGCATCCAAGCTCCACCATCTCCAGCATCTACCAGCACGAGCCAGACCACGAACCCTGTCTGTGCGTGGTTACTCCCCAGCTTAATTTATATTAAATGCGGCCACATCGTTCAAACGATCTCCACGCTCTTCTGTTTGTGCAGGTAATGATGACATAGACTCATTTATGCAAGATTATCCTTTTATCACATTTCCAGACTCATTTATGAGGCTCATGTTTTCCCCCCAAGGGCATCATCAAGTGAGTTAAGTTGTACTATTTGCCTCCTGCCGTGAACTGGCAGGAGCCTACTTCATTGACTGATGAGGGCTGCTGCCTTCGCCAAATAGGGTCTGTGTGATGGATATTTTACTTGTGAATATTATAGCTGGAAATTAGCATGTTTATTGAGGTAGAATGTGTTTGTTTACATTCTGCTACCCATGGTATTACCTTTTATGACCTGAGTTATTTAGCTGAAGATAAGCATAAGTGCTCCCCATCTGGGGGCGGGGAGAGAGGAAATAAAAATAAATAAATAAATTAATGGAATAAATTAATGAACTGCTAGATATCAGATTATGCCTTAAGTAAGTGACAGAGATGCCTCTCGGGGAGCTGCCCTGATCCCCTCACCTGGGTTGGACTGGCTCAAGCATGGAGGGGTGGCAAGGAGGGACTTGGCTTAATTTTATTTACAGTTTTACTTATTTTTG
>VYZU01063813.1:0-15158 GCA_013401355.1 Ceyx cyanopectus | reverse complement strand
TTATAATAGAAACCGTAAGAATTGTAGAGCTAATGTTATCTTCAAGTAAACTACATTAGGAATTCTTTAACCACTGGAAATATAAGAATGAAACCTTTTCCTGCCCTTTAAGACATGTGCTCCACATTTCTTCCATTCTGCTGAATAACAAAAACGCACACATAAATATGTTTATAAAGGGGTAATTCCATCCCTGAGTTGAGACTTATAAACAAAGGCAACTTTGCTTTCCTTCTTACAAGCATCTTATGATGAAGTTATACAACTAGATATAATTGAACATATATATATATATGTTATTAAGCCCATTTAAAATTATTTTTGTCTAGGAAAACATATTTGGAATGTACTGCTGGTGTCCAAAAATGTAAAACTACAATATCCCAATGGTATAAACAAGAGAGTATAGGAATTTATATCAGGCAGTATATGAGCATTAAGGTCTCACAGAGAACAGGGATAGCTTAAAAAGTGGAACAGTGCTAGGGGAGGTGATGTAGAAGACAAGTTTATGAGGTGACAGCTCTGTATTTCCTAAGCTTATTTGGAGGTGGGTGGAGAGAAGAGTTGTGTTTCAAATGGGATTTCAGTATTTCATAATGTACTTATGCTCCTAACCATGTTTTAGCTTTCCAGGTGAGGCTGGCTGCAGGGTGACGTGCCATGAGCACTAGCTGCCTCAGATAGAAGACCCTATAGAAACACCCACCAGGAGAACACATGGGATTCAAGGGAGAGGGGGGAAAATTGAATATATATGCACATAAGTGCACATGCGCACACTGCCAACTGTGAAAGGGCTCCATTGTTCCTGATCCCACTCCTTTATTCCCACCGTAAAAAATTGAGACCCAAGTATTTGCACAGCATTTCCAGAAATTTAATAGACCGTATAGATTAAACTCTGAGGGCCAAGAGCTGGTGTCAGATACACCAAATGAAATCCCATCTGAGAACAGAATTTGGCTCAGATTCAGCAGACAAATGAAAGTTTTTTTCCACTTTCAGAAGAAACCCAAGTATGTAAAGTTTATAGGCACTGGTAGGAGAATAAATCAATTTAAGTCCATGTCACACCATTCTTTACAGTTTTGTAACAAGGTGTACTTTGTTAGATTTTAATCTGCATACATTTGAGACAGCAAAGCTCTTCAAAATCATCTTTTAATGGCATCGCAATTTATAGACAGTAACTAATTTCAAACTTCATAGCACTTGGCTTTTATGATTATTTCAAATCATTTAAATGCAAATGAATTTCCAGAGAGAGAAAACATCAAATGCCCTTGAGTGGCAACGTGTAATAGAACTGCGAGCAGGAATCACAGTAGGAATTTGAAGCTGTCTGATAGGGTTTGACAGGAGGTCTGTATAAAAGTGTTTGCCTAAATCCAATTTACATTTCATTTCACATTATATTCTATTTACCCATTTTGTCATTTTAATATGACTTATTTACTTAATCCTGTTCTGAAATCCAATCTACTATCAAGAGCAAATGTGGAATTCTGGTCAGTATAGGTCTTATAGCTATTTTGCATTTTAGGACAATGGTAATATATTTTCAAAAATAGAGCTAGCTCTCTTTTTCCCTGCAGTTAATAATGTTACAGCACCATGCAGCCAAAAACATTTGTGCATGCCTTAAATAATTATATTTCTTTCAAGCTAAGCAATTGTTTGCCTACTGACAGAGTAATATTTCCTGGGAGGGATTGCTAAGCTACAGTACATACAAAATATTTGGACACAGAGTGCTGAGAAAGATCTGAACTATTTTTAACGTGATTGCACTCAGAAGGATGAGAACCATTCTGGAACTCCCCATTCAGCAGCAGTTACAACAAAGCATGACAGGTTGGTTTTATTCCAGCCAGCTGGATTTATGTGCAGTAGGCAATAAGAGCTGATCTACCTCTAGTGCTTCCTGTGCTATGGCACAAGCAGTGCAGTGAAAGGCTCAACCACACCTTGTATCTTGGTATCACCCACCCCTTTGGCAACGTCCAGCCATTTTGTTAAGAAATGGATTTGATGGGGTTTTGTTGGTTTTGTTTGTTGGTTTTGTTTTGTTTTGTTGTGTGCATTTGTTAATGCAAAGTCACCAAACACATTCTGCCCTGCCCCATTGCAGTGCAAATTCTGGACTGGAATCTAGAACAAGCTAAACTGTGACATTTAGCATTTATACACAGGCAGAGAAGATTCTGCAGTTTTCATAGCTTGCAAAGGTATTAGATCATGGCATGGGCCAGACATATATGTAACCAAGGTATACATCCCCCGTTTGAGGAAATCCCACTATTTAAGACTACTGGAACAAAGTTACAAAATTTAGATCTCACCTGTATCTGTATTTTTAAAGGTTACAGAAAACATAAATACCTTCAGATACTCGGGGCTATTCATCATTCTTTGCCACGCTTCCAGCAACGTGCACATGGTTTGCAGAAATCCATGAATATTTTCATTTCTTATCAGATATAAATTACTGATACAGTTGGTACAATGTTTGTAGGTGAAAGCTCCTATAGTCAAGTAAACTGAGTGATGGATTTGAAGGAAAATAGGAGTAAAATATTGTGCTTGGTATAGAGAGATAACTAAAATAGTGCTATTCTGACAGTAGCCAATTTCACAATCGAGATGTCTTTTCTATTGCAAAGGCAATTTTTATATGCCTCCTGCACATAAATGTCAGTATTTTGTTTATCATATGTTTCTTTTTCATTTACTTTATTAATTTTGTGTACATTCTCCGTGAAGAGATTTCTAAGGCAGTACATTTATCCTGGTTTTTGAGCAATTTGTCTTTTGCAAGGGCAATGTAACTGAGTAAAGGCAATAATACATGGCCTTTTATCAAAAACTTATCAGCACTGTTCAAACTGTGAGGCAGTTCATTAGCTTTGAATAAGCTAACTGCTGGGTTAGCTTTGGACCTACAGTTTGTCAGGTTAGATTATGGCTTTTTTCTGTCTTTCAAAATGCATGTAGTTACTCAAACAATCAACTAGTGGTGATCAGACAGTAACAAACATTCAATAAAGATCTTTCGTGCTAGTAGCTAAACCTCCACCAGCAACTAATATATCTCACAGTTGGTTCCCAGGTCTTGGTGAATGATTACAGAATCACAGAATCACAGAATGTCAGGGGTTGGAAGGGAGCCAGAAGATCATCTAGTCCAACCCCCACGCCTGAGCAGGATCACCTAGACCAAGTGGGTCTTGAATGTCTCCAGAGAAGGAGACTCCACAACCTCCCTGGGCAGCCTGTTCCAGAGCTCTGTCACCCTCACTGGGAAAAAGCTTTTCCTTGTGTTTCCCCTAAACCTCTTGTGCTCCAACTTACTCCCCTTGCCTCTTGTTCTGTCATTGGATGACACTGAGCAGAGTCTGGCTCCATCCTCCCTACACTCACCTTTAACTTATTTATAGACATTGATGAGGTCCCCCCCTCAGTCTCCTCTTCTCCAGGCTAAAGAGCCCCAGCTCTCTCAGCCTCTCCTCATAAAGGAGATGCTCCACTCCCTTCAGCATCTTGGTATACTGCACTGGATTCTCTCCAGTAGCTCTTTGTGCCTCTTGAACTGGGGTGCCCAAAACTGGACACAGTATTCCAGATGGGGCCTCACCAATGAAGAGTAGAGCGCATTGTTGGCTCATGGTCATCTCCCTGTCCACCAGGATCCCCAAGTCCCTTTCCCCAGAGATGCTCTCCAACAGATCAGCTCCCAGTCTGTACTGATTCATGGGGTTGTTCCTCCCCAGATGAGGGACTCTACACTTGCTCTTGTTAAATTTCATTAAAGTTCTCCCTACCCAGCTCTCCAACCTGTCCAGGTCACACTGGATGGCAGCACAACCTGCTGCTGTGTCAGCCACTCTCTCAGATTGCTCCTCTTTCTTCAGTGTGGGTTTGCTCACAAACCCTGCCTGGGAGGTTTCCCTTTGAAAAAATCCAGGGTGAGATCTGGTGGAATAGTTCCTTCCCAAGGCCACCCTCAAGAAGTTGGATGGACAGGCTGCAGAAAATTTTATTTCCAATTCCCTGGTCTTTCCCCCAGCACTATCTGCCCACACTTCCCCCCCCATGCCCACCAGCTGTACATCAGGGCACTCAGATTGGAGGGTCTGGCCCTGAGTTGCATAAACCCAGGCCAGTCAGAACCACCTCCCCACATGGAGGGGGAAAATCAAGCAGTGTGGACAAAACCATTATGTGCTGAGATCACCAAACATAATTTGCTGACATTAGCTAAGTACATTGTTCAGTGCAGCAGGGGAGATATCAGTCCCTTCACCATGAGGTTATGCTGCACAAAGGCCATAAAGGGCATCTCCTCAAGGGCACCTCTGAATCCTGACCTCAGTTTCAATGGCTTTGAGCAGACTCAGATGTCAATCAGTTCTGTGACACTTGCACACCAATACCACTCAGCTGACTTTAGATAAGCTGCCCTGGGTATTTACTATGTGCATATATCCAGGTTACCTTGAAAACAGGTGAAGTTTCTCAGTGGAGAGCTGAAATACACAGCAAGAAACTTTTATAACAGAAAACATAATAAATAAAATAGGCGGAACCTAAATCAAAACCAAAATCTGTCAGGAGACAGCATAACTCACCTTTCTTTATTTACTGAGTTCCCTTTTAAATTTCTTCTCTCTCTTGCTACTTTTCTTTCTATGGAGCAGTGTGATGGTTTTGGTAATACATAAAAGTCCCTATTTTAACATTTATTTCCTTTTCTGTAATGGAATAAAGCTTTTTCTTTCTGGAGCTTTGCTACTATTTTCTGAATTTAAATATGGATGTTATATGATAAAGGAAATAATAGAAACTTTCACTGTGAATTAGAAAGTGAAAAAAACCTCTAGACTTTAAGTAATACACTTCACACAGTACACTTCAAAGCCAAGAAGCACTAGTGTTAATATAAGAACTGTTGCTTTGCAGACATCTGATACTTTTCTTCCAAACCTGCTGAGTGTACTGCTTTTTTTCCTATGTTTGTTAAACACCTCCTGCCTTGGATAGCTCAGTATTGATAGGTCATTTTATGCGTGACATAACTGCTTTGAAAAAGTTCTTTATTTTTAGAGTAAATACTTCAGTGCCTTTCATATTGCAGGGAAAAGGGGAGAAAACACAACAGAAATGCAATTGAATGATAAGATCCAAAAAGTAGCATGGCCAGGAGACAAATCCCTAATTTTATGACTGGACAAGTAATTGAAGGAGAGGGGGAGATGTGACAGCCCCATTTCCATCCCATAGATATGATGTGGTAATAACACAGATTTGAGGGGACATGGATTGTACCAGGGCGAGAACTGAGCAAGTGTCCTACATTACTGCAATGTGAGATTGAAAATAGCAGACTTCCATGCAGGACACATACATGTCCCATATGTATACTATATCTTTTACAAATTATTCATTAACATTTCAAGATGTCATGAAGATTATTAGTTTAATAAAAATATCAGTTTGCTGCTCCTCATGGTGAAGATTTCTGCAGTGAAAAGACTACTGAGATTTTGAGCATAGAATGATAGAATCCTCTATGTTGGAAAGGCCCTTCAAGATCATAGAGTCCACCCATTGATCCTACTCTATATGTCCACTGCTAAGCCATGTCCCTAAGCATCATATCTACATGACTTTTAAACATGGACAGGGATGGTGATTCAACCCCTTCCTTGGGCAGCCTGTTCCAATGCTCGACAGCCCTTTCAGTAAAAAAAATTCTTCCTAATGTCCAACCTAAATTATCTCTTGTGCAACTTGAGACCATTTCCTTTTGTCCTATCACTTGTTACTTGGGATAGAGGCTACACCCATGTTACTACAGCCTCCTTTCATGTAGTTGCAGAGAGACATAAGGTCTCTCCTCAGAATCTCACAAAAGAGTTACACACCTAGGAAAAAATTACATTTAACCTTTAAAAAAATATAAATATGAAATCTATCTCTGTATGTACAAATGTGACTCCACACACATACAAAGCTAGGTGTTTAGCATGAGAATTAATATTCTATATCTGGCCAAATAGTCAATGTTTTCTTCCAGTATAATCATCTTCTTAAACATGTTAGGACCTTTTTTTCAGGTCAATCACAGTTTTGTGACAAGCTATAATTTAAATCAGCTCCTTTCTGCATCTAATATGGATGTTTCACTGAAAAATAATTAAAACTAACTGCACTGCTTGCAGCTCTTCACCCATCAGAAACAGACCACTGTTGTGCATGCACATTGCTAATCTCAGGGAAGGAAACGCTGCAGAAAAAACAAGGAGGTGACAAAGTAATTGCCCACAGTGGGTGATTTGAAGAGTTGTAATAAAGAGGTGCTCCCTGCTCACTCTACCTTCATCTTACCTGAACTCCTCCTATTCAGTGACTCACTTTCATTGCCTACACCACCCTTTAGGCTAATAATGGAAATAGATGGCTCTTCTGGCAAGCAAGACAGTATATCAGAGCTATCAACTGTATCTGTACTTGTTCAGCAGCAAGATGGTTCGGTTTGTTCATCAAAAGAGTCTCAGCTTGTTTAATCTCCTTTATCAACCCTGCTTCCCTCTCAGGCTTTCAAAGGCTCCTGCTCCTAAAATTGCTGCCTCTATCTAAGCCAATGCAGCACATATTTCCCCCTTCTACAGAATGATGTTTCAATGCCAAAGAGAGGGAACATGAGAGAGAGAAATAATCTTGGCACTCTTTCAGGTTGTTGTGGAGAAAACGAAGGGAAAAAAACCCAGACAGCCAGTGGGGATTTCCTCTGTAATAAGCCAGATGGCATCATAGGATGCTCGGGGAGACTGTTTCTGTCTAATTCTCTTCAGTGGCAGAAACTGCCAAAGCCCAGCTTTTGTGATAAAACCGGTGACTAGCTATTTTATATTCTTTCTCTTTGCTGTGCATGCTGTCCCCACCTGTCACTAATGCCTTTCTAATGCAGCCAGTGCCCAATACAAGCTCCATTCTCTTCCCCAATCCTAGACCCCAACTAATATTTCCCTTCTGCCTATACCAGCAACATGGCTGCAACGTTTTATTTTCATCCCAGTGACTTACAAGTTAATTTCTTTCTTCAAGTGCAAGATATTTCACATAAAGTAGGGAAAACCAGCTGTGCAATTTCTAAAGGTTGCCATCCTGGCGAGAGACCAAAGAAGGGATCGAGGCAGGGAAATGTGGACCTGGCGCTCTGTAAAATGCAAGCCCTCAGCAGCACAAATGTCAAGAGGGACAACCTACTTGAAATGCTGGCTGAGGTTATAAGGCTTTTGTAAATCTATGTTTATAAATTTTATCTATATACATACATATCTGCTTCTGTATCTTTTTCCACATCTGCCAAACTTTGGTGTTTCTGTTGCATTCTGAAACATGGGCATGATCTCTCTGCATACCAGATGAATAGGAGAGACCGTGCCTTCCAGAATCATGGAAAAACTTATAAAAGATCTGTATGTGATTGCTGTGGGGTTTTTGGTTCCTTAGGGTCAGGCCTATAAATTGTCTGCCTGCCTTAAGTCAGTGTATATATCCGGTGTATGGAATAAATAGCTTTTCCTATCCAGAAGTGGTGCTATGTTGTATTCAGCATGGAGCAGTTAGTGAGATGTACTCATTCTTTGCTCAGAGGAAAGTAGCATTTTCCTACTACTTTCTGAAACATCTTCTTCCTTTTCGACATGGCTCTTTGTCTCCGAGTAGTCATCATGTGCAGATATCACAGCAACAGCGTGAAGAAATACATCCCAGAGTATCATTTCATATAGGCAATAAAGCTGTTAATGGCTGCTGTAGGAAAGGCACTTACAAAATTTTGCATGCAGTGTGCTGGTTGGAAGGCACAGAGCTAATGCAGTGATGTAGGTTGAGGTACAGACAGATGTTAGTCTGTGAAAACAAGGCTTTCATAAAAATCGCAACATTAATAATCTGATAAGTGACATGTTCATTGATATACTGTCAACTGGGATAATCTAAAGAGAATCAAAGTTATTTTCTTTATCTAGGTATAAACCAGCAGAAATAAGGCTTACAGGATTTGCCTAAGATCTAAAATGTCGTGACTTTTTGGAAGTAAAGCCATGCAGATAGCTGTCTCATTATGAAGTTGATGAATGTCTCAAGTTATAAATGGGGGGTTTTTTTCAATTAAACAAAGATATACCATTTTCAAACACCTTTTTGATGAACAACAATAGTCTATATCACAGTGGATTTAGTTTTCATTTATGAAGAAAAATTTAAGGACTGGCAACTGGGAAGCAAGGATCAACCTTCCCTTCCTCTCCACAGCAGCTTTCCATGCCTCTGAGAGCAAAACAGAAACCAAAACCTGAATGGTGGTTTGCCTAGTCCCAAAGCATCCTGTGGAGCCTGGGGAGAGCTCCACCCATGCTGCACCTGAGAATGGGTGCACACTGTGACATGCAGATCCTGTGGTGTTTTGACTCAAACAATCTAGGTCGTTAAGACAATCATGGTGTCTGTTGTAAACTTCATCCCCTGAGGTGGGTGTGCCTGAGATTGGAGATGGGAAGGGGTCTGAAGCCGACGCCTCGAGAGTGCCTTTCTGATAAATGGACCCTGCGGCCGTCTGTTGACTTACAATGGCTGATCTCTCCAAAGAGTCAAACTAAGCACTGTGCTAACTACACCCATCCCCCTTATCTCGAAGGAGGAGAAGGAATTTCTCACCTGTACAGAGGGAGGAAGTGGGGTGTAGTGGAAAAACAGTATAAATCTGCCTTATGGGATGGAGAAGAAAAGGCTTTTTCCCAAGGAGGAGAAGCAGAAGCATCTTCCTGGGAAAGGAAGAAAGAAGATCTCTGCCCCACTGACGTCGTCGCTGGACCGTGGTGGTGACTATACTATCGCTTGCTGTACTCTGCTTTCTCCTCTCTTTTCTGTTTCTATTTTCCCCCTACTCTCCTGTCTGCTCTAGAAACTCTGTTTTGCTATTGCAATAAAACCTCGTTGTGCACGTGGCATTTGACCTCATTTGTGTCTTAATTTCGCCATTTGGGGATCACCTTTAAACATTTCATAAAAATTGTCACGCAATATCGGATCGTGACACACACATTTGGCAGAGAGGATCTCTTGGCAGCACTCAGAAGGGCAGACCGGTCCATGAAGGAGCTGGATGCTGCATGCAGCAGAGCAGGGCAGTGGGTTATCCCACCAACTACATCATCCCCTCGTGGCCAGAGCCCAAACACACCCACCAGCTCCTCATGTGGCCCCTGCACCCTCAGTACAGTTTTCCTCTGGTTCTCTCCTGCCACATTACTTGCTCATGCAGGCTCAGCTGTACAACCTGCCCACGGTGCCTGGGCTCCCCTCCTGCCTGGCCTGCTGCCTGTAGCGTGGCAGATTTCAGTTCCCAGAACCCCTCTCCAGGGCCAGGGTGAGCAGGAAAGCAGGATTTCTTGATACTGTTCTGTCTAATGCTGGAAGAGAGACCAGCCAAGCAGAACTGATGGAGCCTAAAGATAGCTTAACACCAGCTTTTGCTGAGTGCCTCCCTCAGCTACAAAGCATAGACCAAAATCCCAGTCAGTACGTTTAAATAGGGTAATAATAACAGAGACTTTTTTTTTTTCACTCCCAGCTGTATGTTGAATGTTGTTTCATGTTTATGACAACATCACTATTCAGTACAGATCACCCAGCTCTGCAATCAGTGATGCCCACTGTGGTTTCTAGGGTGAGCGTGAGCTGGTGCAGCCAGTAGTTTCTACCTGCATGTGCAGGGGCTTTCCTGTTTTCCAAGTGAACCCACTTAGTGCACCAGAAGCACACCCAAGGACAAGGAAAATAAATCCTTCTCCCCATGAACAATTTTTAAACCCAGTATAGAACATACCAGACTGACCTAACTTAAAGTGAGACATTATTTCCACTCTGGCGAACTTTATCCTTAAAAATAATGTCTGAATTTGCCCTTTCTCAGGTTGAGTTACAGACATGAGCTGGGCAGACTTCAGCAGAATGATGTGTTTATTTATTCTCACAGAGTCTTGGTTAATTAGACAATGGAAGGTATAGTTTACAATCAGGATAATAGGAATAGTTATATACCAGTAAATTAGTGAGATACTCCTGGGATATTAAGAGAATAAGATGCCAGTATCTGTATTTGTTTAGGAAAGCTGGTTTTATCTCCTGTAGGATCCTTTGCTCATAGGAGTAAAATTCATGTTGTCAATTCAAGAAGATAACATCTATTTTCTAAGTGTATGCATTTCTAATCATGTCCCCATACTACTGAACAGCTAGGAATCCTTCCATACTACAGGCATTTGTGTGTCCTCCTCCATAAAAAACAATGCTGATCTGGGGGATGGTGGCCATTAAATGTAAAAGAAAGCCTTATGTTGTGGGAATTTCATCTACAAGATTATAAAAACAAGCTTGCAGGAAATTTGGCAGCATAGTGTTTCTGAGGCAATAGAAACCTTCTGTGAGACACAGGATTTTTGGAATTGAGTATAAATGGCAGTGTCTACCCTCTGATTGTATTTTTGAGCTGGGCTTGCCTATGGATATCTATCCATTAAAGAATCTTCATTAGAGCTCTGATCTTGATAGTGGCTGCCAGATACCTGTGAAATGCAGTGCTCTTGTAGAAGCTCTAATGCAGTGAGGAGAAGCAGCTGAGCTGGAAGCTGCAGTTTCACAGTTTTTAAAGTGCAGCCTCACTGCTCTGACAACGCACATGATTTTTATGTGAGAGCATAGTACCATGAGGCCTCTTATCAACATGATCACTATGCTAGTGGAAGTCTAGCAAACTTCAAAGTAGGCCAATAAATTTCCATAACAGTGTTGCCAGACCGTAATCAAGAGTTCCCAGTTGCACCAAAGATAAAAACTGATATTAATTTGTCCTCATTTGAACTATGCAGTCGTACTGAAATCAGCAGTACCCATATGTATTAATATCAGTCCTTTGTCTGCAAGAGCTGTTTTTCTGCCAGTCCACAGATTTAGGGATTTTCTTCATTTCTGTTTCAAAGAGTGAAAATGAAAAGAGCAGAACATAAAACAAAAACTCAAAGGACTCCATGCCATTTAGATTGGAGTTATTTTTCTTCGGCAAGCCAGATCCTGCATTTGGCCTTTATGTGACTTTCTCAAAGTCAGAGCCTACTGTTTCCTCTTCTAAAACTCAAAGGCAATGCCTGCTGTTGAGATACCACACTCATACCCAGTTGCTTCTAAAGCAACTCTGCAAAAAAATACTCTATAATTTTTCCAAATCTGGAAACTGAACATTTGTTTTACAACTTGTTCCCACCAAGAATGATCCAAATGGAAACCCTCCTCCCATCTCAATTTTGTCTTTTTCCTTTCCCATGGCTGCCTCACTAGCACAGGCAGCTGCAAGCCCCAAAACATGGACATTTAGTATAACTGTATTTTTTAAGCTGGAAAGGCTTTACCATAAGAGAGCTAATTAAAGTTATTTTGTAGTGAAAAAGAATGTCATAGAAACATCCAATCTGACTGAAGGGATAGAGAAAAAATAAACCAACCCACATACACAAAAAAAAACCCAAACAAAAAAGAACAAACCTAACCAAACACAACACAACAAAACAAAAATGAAAACACAAAAAATGAAGCTTGTTCTAAACTTACTTTATAGAGAAACTCAACAAGATTCAGAAGTTTTCTGTAATTTCATCTAGTTCCCTTTCCCCTGATCTATTAAATTAAAGACCAGAAAGCTGCTCTTTCTCAGATTTGTTAATCTTACTGATTAACATAGCTACCATCTGTGTTTAACTAATGGGTATCTTTTTTTTTCTTGTGGGGTATTTTTTTTATGGAAATGTATTTCAGAAAGCCCTTCACCTTGACATGGGGACAGCTGGGAATGAGGGATCCATCTTCATCCTCAGCAGGTTCCTGATGACCATCCCATACCTTGGTAGAAGTGCATGCCCTTCTCTCAGCTTCCACACCTTGTTGAGTTGAGATGTAGCTCCAGGCTAGGCAGGACTCAAGAAGTGATATGGAAATAGTGGCACCTGCCCTGCATCACTCAGGGTTGGGATGGGACTAATTTGGCCAGGCATAGCACTGTGCAAATGTAATTGCTGCTCTGTCTGCCCCAACATGGGGATAAAGTGAATGCCCCAGTGTCTGACAGCTGCTACAGCAGTCCCTGCAGTTGCTCTAAGCCCCATGTAATGGCTTAATTTTTACAGTTACTTACTTAAAAACTCCATTTTTAATAACTCTGAGAGCAGGATCAAAGCAAAGCAGTGGAGCCTCTAGCATTTTCTGCTGCTTCCTTTCTGTACTGGCAGAGATGAAGGCAGCATTTCTGCAAAGTCGTGACTCAAGTATAAAAATATAATTTACATTTGTCATATTTGGAGACAACCAAGGAAAACTGACCTCATGGTTTGAGCTATAAGAAAACTCGGGAGGGAGAAATTAAAATAATTAGTAGCAATTACTAGCAAAATTATGGCACTGATCAGGACAGTACCTAATGACAAGAGGTCACAATTACTAAAGTGCCTTCCGTGTGCTCATTTGTCTTTTAGTATTGTAGTCACTTGTGTTGTCCTCTCTCTCACACAGCAGGATCCTCAGCACCACATTCCCCATTATAAGAAGTTCACAATAACCAGGGGTTCAAATGTTCAGAGTAGCAGCTTGTGACTTCTGAGGGCTTGAAATAATATGGGCTTTACTTTCAGTGTCTCTGTAAAAGCAACTATACTGCATCTGAGCTTCATCATCTTTCACTTTATCATGTTACAAGGGAATGCAGCTAAAAGATGAACAAAACTGAGATCCTTTAGGTCTGCACCTAAATAAATGGAAACAGAATCAAGCTTCCTCTTCTTCTTCAGGCACTTAGACTTTGCAGCTGGTACGAAGGTTTGTCAGTAATTCAAGCTACTTGATGGAAACCTTTTTAATGTCACAGTATAAAAATTCTTGCACAAGAGTGGCATCCATATAAGTATTTTTACCAAACTAGCCATCCTGATAAAACATGTATTTTTTATCTTAAAACTTGAAGCTGAAGAGGGCCTCGAGAGGTCACATACAACATCTGCCTACCCTGATACATTTCTACAGATGTATGGTAACTAAAAAAATCTAACTAAAAAGCTTGCTAAAACTCTGCAATTTGTAATATTGATCTGAGAGCAAATCAGCACAAAGGCATTTTGTAACTTCTAAATTCTTAATCAAAAAAAAGGCATTTTAGGTCAAGCTTTTTCTCTTTAATCAGAATGTTTTCCTTCAGCACAAATATGAAAGTAAGCTTCAAAAAATAAAATTAAAATGATAAATTACATTATTCTATTCCAGAAATTTCTTAACACATTATAGCAACTCTATTTAAGCCGTTTTTCACAGCCGGATCTCATTTAAATCAATATTGTCTTGAAGGACGTTTTGATTTCAACATCACAGCATTTTCCAGAGGATAAGTATTTTTTAAACTGTTGACCATATTAATCATTTTGTGCTTAGCTAAAAGTGGACATAGCATTAGAAAAACCACAGTGAGCACTAGTACATTATGTTGTTTATCAACTAAAGAAAACCACAAAGTTTTTGGGTTTTTTTAATCTAGAAGTTCAATGCAAACTATTCCCAGGCAAATTAAATATCTGATATGTTCTAGATAAAAAGCAAACTTCCACCCATTCTTTAGGGGACAGACAGAAGTATTTTTATAGACCCACATGTGCCAGATAAATCAGCCCCTTCCTGGAGGCTACAGCTTCCACCAGAGGGCTGGCAGAGCAGTCTATTGGAGCACTCTAATTTACTTCAGGAAAAAATCAATTAAGATAGCTTAAGTGGCTTTAACTGGGAAATTGCTGGGGACAGTAATCACCACTGCAGACAGACTTTGATGAGTACAGGAGAACAGCAACTTCTTCCACTTTGGTACCAAAGTGGACATCTCTCCATTGATTCAGCATCTGAGTCACAACCCACTCAAATTAACAAGCTTCCCAGACTTTCAAAAGTAAAATCTAATTCTTTTTCAATCCTAGGTTAGGAAATAATGCTTCTCATAGCATTTATTTATCACCCATTTCTATATATATATTTGTTGTTCTTCTGATTGAGTAACCTAGACTGAAAAATAATGTCTTAATAAAGTCAACATTGCATGTCTGAATCAGTGCTACAGAAAACAAATGCCACTCTGCTGCTTCTGCCACCTCAGCACCATTCCAAAGGTCACTGATTCCTTGAGAACATGCCATACATAATCCTGCCTCTCATACAGAAATATTCTGCTAAAATGTTAACTTGGATCACCTTATATTTTCACCTTCCGTTATCAATACTTTTTGAAAATCCTTTGCTAGAACACACTTTTCATCTTAACACCTTATTAATTCCATGGCTATGTCTTTCCCCACACTCCCACATTAATTGCAGGACTCCCACTCAAGTTTCACTGACACAGAATTGTTTTCCACCATAACTAGATGGGAAACTCTCTCGGTAGTGATGTAGCTCCTGGTGACAGAGCTGTACATCTGCCTGTTCCTCCCTAAGAGTTTAACTACACCAGAAAATGTATTCTTCTATGTTAGTTTAAACTGGATCCACACCAGTGCTTGTACTGAAGTGCTGCAGAGGAAAAATATTTACATCTAAACCCAAACCCAGTAGTCTGGTATGAAGAGAGGTTTTCCCTGTAAGATATGGCCTCAGCTAAGCAGCAGCTTTGTCTCTGCTGCTCTCACACACACGTCCTTGGTGGAAAAAACAACAAAAAAAAATAGTCTCCTATGAGCATTAATACAAACAGGGCACCTTGTAGTATCATCTNACCCACTCAAATTAACAAGCTTCCCAGACTTTCAAAAGTAAAATCTAATTCTTTTTCAATCCTAGGTTAGGAAATAATGCTTCTCATAGCATTTATTTATCACCCATTTCTATATATATATTTGTTGTTCTTCTGATTGAGTAACCTAGACTGAAAAATAATGTCTTAATAAAGTCAACATTGCATGTCTGAATCAGTGCTACAGAAAACAAATGCCACTCTGCTGCTTCTGCCACCTCAGCACCATTCCAAAGGTCACTGATTCCTTGAGAACATGCCATACATAATCCTGCCT
>VYZU01063810.1:26563-46100 GCA_013401355.1 Ceyx cyanopectus | reverse complement strand
GCCAGACTCTGCTGGAGTGTGTTGTTTATAACAAAACATTGAAAACATATAATTCCTGGAGTTCTTTTAAACATACAGTCTGTAGATGATGTTCCTAATGTTTTTAATTTACTGCAACAGCTGACGGGGTTTCTGTGAACAACTGAAGACCCTTTTCAAGTTCTACCATGGACTGTCATCTATAAAGAGTTTGGAAACCAATGAACTAGAGAATTGTGAACAAAGTATTAGTAAAAGAAGCAACACCAAGGAAAAGTGAGTGCAACAGAGAGATGGGCATTTAAACATCCATTTTAGAAAGAAGGTCTAGATGTCTCCAATGATGGATAGCAAATGCTGGAGAGTTTCAAAGCTCACATACAGGCATTATCCTTAGTCAAAAATAAAATGTTATTACCTGACAGTAATCACCGCTCAGCAAATGAACTTTTGTTTTGTCACTATGGACCATATTTGTAATATCTTATTTTTTCTAATACTCTTAGAGCGTTAGTCAAGTGTGAGAGAAGTAAAGGCAAAACCACGGAAAAAACCCTCTGTAAAATATTATGGTAGAAATTCAATTTTATCTCTCCATGAAATTTTCTTCATAATGATCTAGATGAATCACCAGCTTTACAACATTCAACATTACAACTCTAACATGCAACATCATTTAACACTATACTAGCATCAATACCCATTAACCCAATTCCAGTTTTTTCCTTTGGTTATATAGCCTATACACACACTAAAGAGATCTCTAGTCTGCTTGTTCTGACAACTGAAATGGCACATCTATGAAACACCGTTATTGTTTGAGTTCAAGAGTTACAGTCACAGAGGGATATTTATTGTCATATAGTTAAGGCAGTCAAATTTTCATGTTATTTTAAATCTTGCTCTTATAATGTTCAACTTATTGTATAATCCCTAGAAATACAGTCCTTTGTTTGAGAAATAAATGGATTTTTATTTTCAAGCCAGATCAATACCTATAACATGGGCATGGCAAAAATATAAATACTATTTTTATAATTATTTATGCTTTGATATTTATATATGCTCACAGTTTCATATACATTTATATAATCAGAAGTTATTCATAGAAAAAAATCTACATGGATTCTTATCCTGGTTCTCAAATAATCTGACAGAGATCTCAACAATTAAAGAAGCAACTCTGGTTGCTCAGCCCTTACAAGGAGACCTAAGAACCTGCCCTTTCTAAATTGCCTATAAATATACACAGATAAGTAGGTGCTCCTGTATTATCTCAATGTTTTCAAAATTCTCTTCCTTCCTTTTTCCTCATTATTTAGTTGAACTTTGCTTAAGTAACCTTAAATCTACAGTCCAAATGTCAGAATTTACCCCATGTTGCTTGACTTCACGTGCCTTGTACAAAATACACAGTGTAAATTGAAGTTGAGATGTTTTAGCTTTGCTGGTATTCTTTCCTGGTTCTCAAATAACTTTAACTTGTTAGTTTTGAGAGATAAAATCTCATGGCAAATAAATCAAGAACACTTTCATCAAAATTGCACTTCATGCTGGACAGAAATCCAGCCTACAGACAGGAAGAAATACTTCAACCATCAGTATAAAGTACAGAGTAAAAAACTTGAAACAAAAAACAAACCCAGATTCTTTTCCCCACTTAGTACAGATTTAGCATATAAGGCCAGAAATTAAGCATATAAAAGAAGAAAGCATTTGGTTGAACTAAATGGAAATAACACAGAAAGGAAAAGTGAAGCCCCAAAGGCAGTTTTTCTCAGCCTCAGTGCAGTCACTGGCTCTTCAGAGGAGATTTATTCTTTGGCTGAGAGAGGAAAGGAGGACCACCGCGGCAGGGCTCACTGAATCCTTTCTGAAAGTGACTTGGAAAGCTCAATTTCCACCTCAAACAGTTGCCACACATTAAAAGAAATATTCTGTTTTCCTAGCACTATTCTTTCTATAAAGCAGGAATGAGATACAGGTGTGCTTTCACTAATTCTTGGCTTTTTCTGGCCAGGGAAAGAAAGTACTGCTAACTGAAATGCACTAACAGAATAAACCTCTTCCATTCTTATCCTTGGGTTTTTTTGTTGCCTTTTTTTTTTTAGATAATTAACTTAATACAGAACAACTGATAGTTACAACTAATTTTGATAGATGTTAGGCACAAACATTTTGACACAGCTTCTCTAGGAATGGAATTACCATGTAAGAAGACACAACAAACTATAGCAAAATCTGTTTGTTCTTGGTACATGAAAAACACTGACTGTTCATTTAAACCTGACCTTCAAAGGCCATATATTGTGGTAGACAACCTTGCCAATGAACACGGAGTGGCATATTTGCATGATGTAGTTGTACATTGTCTTCCCTTTCATTTTTCTCTTTTCACTAGTTAGTCTACTGCTCATTCTAATAATGACCTCTTTTAATCTTCTCTTTCATTAGCCATTCCTGTTGCCATGAAAGGCTGTAATACTTGAAAATCTGTCTAGCCATATTTTCACACAACTGTACAGAAGCAATGCCTATTTCTACTCAAAAACAGTAGAATGCTAAAATTCTCATTCTCTTGATGAGGAAAATGTGATATTTTTTCCCCTTTTCACATTATTCTGTCCACATTTTGTATAGCTTGTCATTTTCCCAAATTATTCTGATGGCTGTGACATTTCCTCAAGGGGGTAACACAGTAAAGCATATTTTTTCCCTATAACATAAAAAGACAAATCAAATACATATATATAACTTCTCTACCAGTGTATCTTCATACTCCTTGACAGATAAATTTTTCAACTTACCCTTAATGTCTTGTTTGCTATTGTATTTGGTTCACTAATGTCTGCTGCTGCTTTCTGACCACACACAGTTTGTTCTTCCATTTCACATCAGCATTACCCTTTATATCAAGTCCCTAGAAAATTACACTTTGCTGTCAATGGATTATACTCCTGGAACATATTTTAAAACAATAGTCACAATTCATGTTAAGAAAAAGTGACAATAAATTAATATCAAGGACTCACAGGCTATTTTATCAAATGATGAAATTAGGCTGAGTTAGCCAGATGGAAAGTTGAACTTGACAATGTCCACATTAAACCTAATACAAGATTTCTTAAACTTTATATAATGCAAGGTTTGGTCATCATCCTCAGATAGAAATGACCCTCAATTCATTTAGACAATCCTAGGGAGCCCCTTACTCAAATACTCTGAAAAGGCTTCACAACACTAATTCTAAAGCTGAAAACATGACTGAATGCTCTCTCAGCTTTGACAAATCTGTCTCAAGAGGAGGTGGTCGAGGAGCCAAGACTCCTGACTAGCAGACCTTACAATAACTACACAGCTGCATTAGGGGTTCAGCCTGGAATCATGACAGAGTCTCAACTATCCTCAAGTGCTTCATATTTGCCAGAGGAGAAAGTACTCCAGCTGACAAGGAACAATGCACAAGTTTGACCAAGAACTCCCAGTCAAAGGAACTAGCACAAATTCTCCCACAGACCATAAGCCACTTATTGAAGTCTGGTTTGGGTTTTTTCCTATTTCATTTGGTTCAATATTTCACTATAGAACTTTCCTTGAAGTCCCACTGATAAAGAATTCTCTCTTTTCCCTGGGAAGTCAGCATGGAAAGCAGTGTAACTATAAAACCACCACAAAGGTTTTCTCTTCCCTGTCAGAAGGTAAAGGGACACAGATGGATCCTTTCCTATTCTGTTTGCTTCATACAGCTCCAGTCTTGGGGAGCTCTAAGGCCTCCCAGGTGTTTGAGGGCTGACAGCTCCTGTCTTTGCAGACATACCTGGGGAAAAGACACACAACACATTGTGTACACAGCACAAGGATTCAAAAAGGATTCACCACTAAGAGCCACAGATCAATATTGGACAAAATACAATAAATATTATATATACATAGAAGTAGCATCAGTTTCCCTATCATTTAAAAATTTGCTAGTCCCCTGCAAAGTATTTCTTCTGAATGCCTTCTCCAAGCCATCAATCTCTCAACTCCTGCCTTATCAAGCTTTTCAAAATGTGTAGTTTTATAAATGATCATAATTTACTGTTTTAAATATTACTATAGGTACTTTACTGTAATACTTCTTATATTTACAAGATAAATATAAATTAAAAAAATAAATAATTATTAACAAGCAATGAAGACCTCGATTTCAGACTTTTATTTGCATAAATTATAACGTATTGATTATTTCCTCCTTCTTAGTGGTGAGAAGGCTGGTTTACCCAGGATAGTGGCCATTTTTGACTTAGGGCAGTATACCTAAATGACTAGCCACTGAAATGACTTTGTCTACTTTGGCAAAAGTTAAGTAGTATCTGTAAAAGGATGCCAGTCAGTAAATTCCCTCATACATCAGCAAAAGTTTTCAGATAAAATAATACTTATTTAGTAAATTAAATGTGTTTTACATACACAAAAATATTCTCCTATTCACTGGAAAGTGGAAATGATTGGCAGCAAAACTGTTTCTTTAGCTTGCCCCAAAACGATGCAAGTCGATCTAGCATTTGGCAAATGTGTAAACAGAGCCTGGGGTGAGATCATAATATTTTATTAGGAGCTTTAGATTCTTGGTGTGGTTATTGTTTTAATACTCTGGAAGGTGACAGCTGGTTTCTGTGGTTATTTAGCTCAAGGCAAAGACTCTGTTTGTCTATTGCTACTTGTATGTTGAGTTGGTAGGTTTGTGGAGACTAATCTTTCCTCCAACCATCCTAGAATTGTCTGATTTAAAGTACAATCTGTTCCACTAGACTTTTTAAATGCTGAGAAGATTTCTTTTAAAACAGAATTTATTTGTATAATCTCCTATATTCAAAAGGCATTTTGAATCATTATTGTTACTGTATTTATACATAATAAAAATAGCTTCAGTCTGTAACAAAGTCAATCAGTGTTAGATATAATTGGTGGAACTTATTATTTTAAGTCAAGCGTGACAATTTTACTATTACAATATAATACATATTTATTTTAAATTAATGCTTTTCTAAAAGGAAACATGAATTTTACAAATCAGTAGCGAAGCATCTTAACTGCTGGTATACATCTCAAAACTCAACTTTTCAACACCTTTTCAATAGCTAAAATTTATTGTTTATGCCCTTTAAGTTTCACCATAATTTTTAAGTATCTGGAAAATCTCTGCTAACAGTTTTATTAAAAGTGCTACTTGCTATTTATCTTCTAAAACATTCTCCTTGGAATGTTCTTGAGCTTAATTTTTCTCTAAGTATAGCAAGTCTGCCACCTAGTGTTTGATGGCTACCTCTGGTACACATTTAATTTGGTTTTTTTTTTTCTCAAGAAATTTTTAATAAAAGATGTCATGCTCTTAGTGATAAACATCTGTGAACTCACCAATACTTTCTCTGCCTTTCCATTTCCTCCCTCCATGCTCACAAGGCCAACTAGAAAAGCTCCATGGTGCCAATGCTCTGGCAGTTCACTGACCCTTAAGGCTTCTGCAGATGGGTCTACCATCTCCCTTTTTTTGCATGCTCCATCCCGGAACAACATTTGAAATAGTGGCTGGTGACTCACTACGTGAAAACATCCACAAAATGACATTTCATAAAAAATTGAGGTGAGAAAAAGATTAGAAAGAGCTGTGGAAGGAAACACCATGAACCTAGGAAAACAGTTAAAATAGAATTTGTACATTCTGTCAGCTTCTTTTATGTACAGATATTCATGCCTCCTCTTTTATAAAGGCTGTAAATACAATAACTACCTCCATCAGAGGCATATATTCCTGCAGAGATGTGGAATAAATTATCAATAAATAGTTTTATTTCCACAAAAAGCAGTGAAGCACTCAGTCCCTCCCTGTTTATTCATCTTTGTAAATGACCCATCCTTCCTGATCTCTATCCATTTCTGGCTTCTCTAATCCTGCTCAAGGGTCATGCTCTAATCTCCAACAAATGTAGAAGTAGGTCTTCTCTGCAGCACAGTAAACTCAACAGCATTACCCTAGATACAGAATGTACTTCTGAATGCAGAGGGCAAGCTTCCACTTCTTTTTTATTTCACAGATAGTCAAAGACCCATTAAATTATCTGTTCAGTCCAAAGATAAGCACCAGATCTATCAAAATTCTTAATTTGCTGCAATTTTATTGCATTTTGATTGCTGTGATTGCTGTGCATTACTGAGAAAAATATTCTCAAACGTATGAAAGCTTCATAGTCTAAAGTGGGCAACCAAACTCCAGATCCATAAAGGGAGAAGCTACTTGATCTTTTCATTGTTGATGGTAGTACCCAGAAATAATAAAAAATAGCTACTGAACATTCTTCTAAAGAAACTAAGGTACACAAATCCACATATAATTTTTCTACTGCATTTTCTAGCTGGCTACTAGACTGCTCTTAGGTAGGAATTCTTTTGATGTTACAGGGGAACTCGAGTGCTCAACTCATCTGGAAATTCTAACAACTATGCAGGCAAACAATATGATTTACCCTACTGATTCATTGTGAAGCTTTTTTTGTTTCTGCATGTAGTAGATATACAATCAGTTGCACTTCTTGCTTGAAATGTAACATTGCAACTGTGACATTCAAAATAAGGTAGATAAACCAGACATTTTGGAAAGTTCTGGACCTCAAAAATATGGTTATCTAAAAGAGGTTTATGAAGGAGAGTATCACATCCTTTCAAAACAAGAGATTGTTAGCAAGCTTATAATTTACCCTCTGTACAGTAGCAAACAAGGAATTGTAAATTTGAACTCTCGTTTTCTCTAGAACACTGGTTTAGCTATTTCTCTGTGATGTAAAGCCTTGTGTCTATATACAG
This sequence comes from Ceyx cyanopectus, assembly GCA_013401355.1. NCBI lineage: Eukaryota > Metazoa > Chordata > Aves > Coraciiformes > Alcedinidae > Ceyx > Ceyx cyanopectus. Next base: position 39,278 of record VYZU01063810.1, on the reverse strand, counting down.
CTCTGGTCGGAATCGCAGAAGTGGCATTTGTCCCAGGGATTCCTCCCAATCAGTCTAAACCATCTGGGTTTGCTGCATGTTTCTTCCCACCCAGAAGCACTTACTCCAACAGCAGTGGATGTCTACTGCTGACATGCAAAACACTAATCCAGCAATTTGGATGCATACTTTGCTATCCAGGTGTCACGGTTGTACAGCCCGCTGGCTGAGATACCAAGGAACAATAACAACAGCAAATAACAACTGCACTGTGACAATGTGGTGTGTTTATGGTATGTGTACATGCATAACTCAGCTGCACAACCATCTCTGGCCTCCACTCAGGATTCATTTCCATGGATTAAATCAGCTTCCAATCATTCACAGAATGATTGACTTCTAACAAAAGTCAATCCTCCCTACAAGAGACATCATCTAGGATCAGACTTGTGCATGATCCACAAGAATATCCACAAGGACAAACAAAACTGTGGCTTCCAAATTCATGAAGCTTTTTTTTTTTCATTCATATTCTTCTATGTAATAAATAAATTAAAAAAAAAAGGATGTTCTTCAAGAAGTAAAGCAGCGTGTCTAAAGAGAAAATTTCTTACAGAGTAGTGAAATAATCACAGAAAAATACCATCAAAACATCTGCCTTGTACAAAAGTAAAACATTTTCTTGTACAAATTATAATCTGTGCTAAGGCCATATTTTAAAATACTTATATGGATAAGAAACTGGAGCATCTCTTTATGACATAATATATATTTTAATACATGATTTAGGAGGTAATGGACAGTGGTGACAAACAACTGTCATTGAAATTTTAGGTCAGCCAGTTACCTACAAATTAAGAAATTATTTCTCATTATAATGCATCAGCTACTAAATACAAGAAATATAGAATTCCACTTGTTTATATACAATATTTTAAACAACTAAGTATAAAAAGAAGATTTATCATTCCAGAACAAGATGATCTTTATAGCATTTTGAGATCTGACAGAAGACAAATAATAGCAGTGAGTTAAAGGTGAAAGGGTATCTTGAATATAGTACAATTTGTCTCCAACACGATTTATAGACCCAACCTGCAACATGATAGCAAAAAATAAGTTTTGCCTGATGTCTACACATCTCATTACTGTTGTTTTATAAACTATTTTAAAGGAAAATTTTGCTTTTAAAATACTACACTTGACCTTAGCTTGTTTCCAATTAAAAAAAAAAAAAGGAAAAAATATCAAAAAAATCCTCCCAAAAAGCCAAACCAAAACAACAACAAAAAAAACCAACCCACACACAGAGAGAAAAACACAACCAAAAAGAAACAAACAGGAAAAACAAAACAACCCACACCAATTTATTTCATTCCTGTCAAGAGGAATAAATGTTTTAGGCCTAGGGATATGTCAGCATCTGTAATATAGTATATGTCTATTTCCTTCTGTAAAACATACCTTGCAGATGCAAACCATTTAAGTTAGAAAAGAAACATCAGTAAAGAAATGAAACAATCATTTATTAGGTAAATGATGCCTTAAAGAGATTCTAAAACAAAGCTTTTGTGTATGTTCCAAAATGGAATGCTAAAAAACAAGGGCAAAGATCAGAATGAATGTTATAAACATATTGATAGAGATGTCTTTATGTAAATTTAAGACTGAAGTAGGAATGATGCTAGAAAACAATAGACAAATTGATCCAGTTTTGTGACATTGAGCAGGTGTGTGAAAAAGTCACAAAAGGTAAAACAGTGTTTGCCAAGATCCCATATGTTTTGATGATGATTAAAATGACTATTTAACATTGATGCCGGCACAGCAAAATTGGCACAGCTCACTACAGGATTTCTGCACAGGGGGTAATAAACATTCTCAGCCCTTCAGGTCTGTCACTAGTTACTATCAGAAATGTAATGCTTTAAAGTAAATTTGCCAAAGGCACCTTTTCTAGAACAATAAGAACACGGAGACAACACACAGTATCATTTGATGATAGTCTGAAGAGCAGCTGTGTAGCAGGTACCCAGGAGACAGAATGGCTAACTCGTTCAGAATGTCCCCAGGAAACAGTGCTGCTCAGCCTCTTTGCAATTCCCCACCACAAATTCTGTCCTCTACACAGTTTCATGCACACACACTGAGATACAGAGAAAACCCAATTGCTTGGTCATCCCCTCCAACCTAGACATAAGAATCAACTGTTAGCAGACTTTCATTTACATTCTTCTGGACAAATTATCACAAAGAGAGGCCCAGTGGGGCATTTTACTTTTTCAACCAAAGTATCAATGTGCCCCAACTTCAGAAAAACTGAATAAATATACTTCATTTTTTTCCCAAGGAAATTAAATTATCACATAATATGTAAACAGCATTTAAGTACTGAACATTAAAAATATAAGTACTCACAGTAACATGTTCCCCTAAGTGGATTTCCAAGATACCTATTTTCAGAGTCACAGCTGCAGGGGGAATAAAAAAAGACAAAACCAAACATTCCCATTAAACACTGTATAATTTTAATAAAAATGCAGCTAGGATATTTATTCCAAATAACGTGAGTTTCATTACTAGTGGCACAAAAACATGAATATATATTTTATGAAGTACTTAATTAGGGTGTGCTACTTTCCAGAAACACCTGTCTCTCCTTACAAAAGAAAGTCAGAGTAACAAGGATCTTGAATAAGGCACTTCAATCATGTGCTTAAAGTCAGTGCCTGTTGTAGGACTTACCACATGTGAACATCTCCACTAACAAGCAGAAGAGAGCCAGGCAGGGAGGCCGGGCACTGGATCTCCAATCATCCATGCTGCTTCAGTGCCAGCTACTCCCCAGGCTGGTGTGGATCCCCCCACTGGCCCTCTTCTAGAGAGCAGCTGAGCATCCATCAAAATCCTTCACTGCAGAGAATGTTCCTCAACGTGTAACACATGGAGCCCTGAAACACTGCCAGGCCAGGCTCTGCACCCTCAGACACCTTCCACACCTCTTCATGTCATCCCTTCAGGGATGGAACATACATCCTCCATTTCCAACCACACAAACACTGCCCTGGTGGGCTGCAGTGTATCCTTCGTATTATTTCAAACTCTAAACTGAAAGAAACAAACCCCCAAACAAACAAATTCCCCCATCAAAACCCCCAAATACCCCTAAGCACAAAATACTGATTCCATTTTCACAGCTCTACAGGGGACCTAGAGGTGACCAGAAGCTCTGCTGCCTGCTCTGAGGGGTGAGTCTTAAGCTATGTAGCTGCAACTAGACCATGGCAACCTGCTCCAGGGCCAGAAACTCTAGTGATGTATGTAGCACCATAAGCACAGAAGTGTCTCAGCTAGTTGGCTTCTCTCATCTTGAGAGGCAATTGACCACCTAGAGCACCAGGTGAAATTTAGACTGTATACAATGTACTGATGCTGCTTACAAGGCATATATATGATAAGAACTGGACAAATAGCTTTCTTAATGATAAGATATACAGATGTTTTCAGAGACATGAAATATCCTACAGAATCTCACAGTGATCAACTTACAATAACATTTCCCTAAAAATGCCAAGTACCTTAATAGAGATAATTATCCTGAATTTCATTTTCTTGGCCACAGAAATCTCCAGCAAGATTATTATAATTTTCTATTAAATACACAGAATGATTCATAAAACAGCTTATTGCTGCTTAATTCCATATAAATATATTCCCAGAAGAAACTCAGACTATTTAATAGTTTGCACTACCTTTTCATCACTTTTTCCTAAGATACTTAAACTGCAAGGAGATTTTTATTTGTGCTATTTCTGAGTAATATTAAAACATTTCTAACTTGGATATCATTTCTGTTAACAAGTTACAGACTGTAGATCAGTATTTGCATTTCTTTTGGTCTTTGCAATAGTTTCCAACTGGTGATTCTTAACGTGTTTATTTTTTTATTAAAAAGTAAGGCAGAGAATCTCCTTGACTTTTTGTTACAATATCATAAATAATCAACAGCAGCACTAAAATGGAAAAGTGGATAAAAAGAAGTTCTGGACTCTGCCCTTGCCTACCGTTGGATGCCTGTGTGAGAGAATTCTACAGAATGCAGAAATTCTACATTTATTTTTTTCTTAATGGAAAAAGATTTTGCTGAAACTCCCAAGAAACAAAAATCCCATATGCTGCAACTCTAACTGCAGCACAATTTATGGTGTTGTCCACACAAAGTCCCTGGTCCTACAGTCCTTCCCACAGAATTTAGGAGGAGGATTGATGCTGAAGTATCTGTCTTGCACATACTTATAAAGAAAAAGGGAAAATAATCTAAAGTTATAACACTGGTCTCCCTGACACACTTTTTTCTAAACATCACAAAACACTAACTAAATTCTTCAAAGAGCAGCTCACTACTTAAACAGATTAAGCTTGTAAAAATAGACTCATGTCTGAAAGCATCTTTCGGTTGGCAGTTCTTAAAGAAAGAGCTAAGAGAAAAGGATCATTTTTTTAATGAAGAGTTTAAAATAATTTCCTTTTCTTGGATGTAAGATTGTCACATAAACAAAACAGTATATCATGCAAGAAATTATAATGCAACAATGATTATTGCAAGACAAATTCCTTTTTACTTCTGAATTGTTTCAAGACAAATAGAATATTCAATGCAGGCAGTGTTCAGAATATTCCAGAGTTTTATATCAGAACACAAAAATATATTTGATATAAGTAATTATGTATTCAGAGTCTTTTCTCAAACAAGACAAGAAACTTTCTCAGAAAATGCAACAAACTTTCCTTGCTGCTCAGTGATAACAGCACTCATTGATGTACATCATGGAAGAACAATGTCCAAACACCATAACATACTGGAAATTTTTCCATCAGGAGAGACCAAACAAATGCCACTGCAAACTCACCATTAAGACTCAGGGTCTAAAAGAAGCTCAGTTTGCTCCTGACATAATTCAAGACAAATTTATTATTTTTAAATTTTTTTAAAACCTTGCCAAGTCTTTATGAAGCAAGAAAACTGTATCTGTAGTTTGTCTTTTCCATTCAGCTACCCTTATAATAAGATGAAACCGTCTCCTGTGGATCAATAGTTTCCAGACCCCAGGGCTTTCCAGCACCACATATACATTGCTGGTATTTATATTTCTATTTCTATTACAGAAAAAATACATGAACACTTAGAAGAAAAATATCTATAAATTCAATCTAATGCATCGCAGGTTTCTCTACTTAAAAGAACACATGGAATAATGGTTAATACAAAGATTACCAGGTAGGGAACATTGTGCAATATGTGAGCATTCATAACTATTCATTCACATCCAAATAATTATTCATTCCCTTACAATTACAGAAGTGACCTTCAAGAATCTTGGAGAAATGGTGATGCAATTTTACAGCCAGCTGTTTCAGCACAATGTATGATGAAATGATAAAGCATCAACATGCATCATAAAAAAGGAACTGTGAACTATACCACAGAAAAGTACTTTAATAGATTATCTTCTTTACTATACTCTCTGTATTGGGAGCCTTATGGAAGACACTGGACACAAGGAGGCAGTGATCTTGGGCAAGGTGTCTGATCTACTGGTCCTTCTTTGTCAGGCTCGAGATGCCCACCCGTGAGCACAAATAGCTGTCATAAAGGGAAGGTGCTGGAAGGCCCAGAGCCAGACTATGATGTGCACGGGTGTGTGTGTGTGATCCAAAAGAACCAGTTGGTCAGGAGGAAATACATGGTGCTTTGTTTTCACACCAGATAAAAGGCACCAGGGTATGGGAGGGAAGAAGCACCTCTCCCCAGACAGGATCTGTACAGAACACCAGGGGAAAATCCATACTGGGACCATCCAGTGCTGCATGTACAACAGGGCTCTCAGCAACTGAAAGGACCCAAGATTTACCTCATTTCTGTATTCCTCTTTTTATTCTGCCTTATTAAAACAGGTAGCTCATTATGCCATTTGTTGCCAGGCCTTACTGAGATACAGAAAGAACCTTGCACATTCTCTCTCCCCTGGTTCAGAACACTTTCATAATGTACATCAGGAATAGCATGAGGTAGAGGCCTTGCTAGTTAGGGAAGCCTGCTTGAACTGAAATGAAAGATGCTATTTAAACACTTAGTTTTCAGTGGAGTGAAAAGATGAAACTAATAGGATTAGAAATACGTCTAAAATTATTCATGTGAATATGTATGCTAGGTTCTGAATAAATTTAGTTTTGACTTGTAACCCTATTTCATTAAGCATATGTATTGCTTTGCATTAGTCACTAATTATGGTTCCAATTACAAAATTTCCTATTTGTTGAATTATCTCCTTATAAGCTTTACTCATAGTAGTAATTTTTGTGCCTTTTCCAAAAGCCAGCACACATTTGACCATATGTGAAGCATAATATATGTCTCATATCTGTGAAATGGGAACTACTCTCATTATTTTATGTGCCATAGAGCTATGATCATTTGCTTTAAGTGGTAGTAATGAATGAGCAGTTCCACTCTGGCATGACTCCAAAGATACAGCTCCCATTTACAAGGACAAATGGAGGAAGGCTCCTACCAGGTTACATACAAGTTCTATGGTTTGTTCCAATACAGAAGTATTCAATTCATCAAGCACACTGACCTTCTGATGGCCTGCTATTAGCAGTTATTCCCCAACCTCTCTCTCTGTTATCCTTTCAAAACCAAACCATTTTGCTTCACTTCCTTTTTTTTTCATCCCTAGATTTCCTAGGATTTAAAAATAAAAGTTGTGGAAAAATACTTTGTCTCATGTTTATGACCAAGTGAACAGTAATTCTTTTAAATACCATAAATGTCTGCAAGAGTAGATGTTTACATTAAGATTCACAGGGGCTTCTTTAAATGAATTAAAGGCTTTTTGATAAAACTGAGAGTTTACAAATGACCCCCTGTTAAAGCTTAGCAATGTGTACCAACTTGTGCACTAGATCTGTATTTTCCAACCTTAAGAAAGCAGCAGCAGAATACATGTATGGCTAATTTTATTGTAATCTTTCTGGTTTCTCCCTTAAGGAAGCATATACATTCATGCTCCTTACCTAAAGAAAACAGAATATAAGACCTACAGCTTTCTAGACTAGTGATTTGATCACGTGGAAACCTCCTTATTCATCTCACCTTTGATCACAAAGGAAGGATTTTCTGCAGTCCTGCTGCCACCACTAATTGGTAAACCTTTCCTTTCAACTGAAAGTGAAGCAGAAAAAGTGGAACAGGGAAGAGTAACCTAAGAACAGCTGCTCTTTACTGCAGTTTGATTTTAATGCCAAACTCTCAGGGAAGACAGAAATGTCTGTCAGAGCACTCTGAAAGATGTATGGTTTTCATTCAACTGACTCCCTGCTGAGGCAGTTGTGCCTTGTTCTGGCCCAGGCACGAGCCCGACAGCTCTACTGAGTAGGTATTTATGACCCTTACCTCATTTTTTTGTCCTTGCCAATTAACACAGATCACTTCCACATAGTCTGGGGAAGAGCTGTCATCTTTATGATCTACAGCTCATCATAAATAGGCCTGGGATTTTGCCTAGGTTCTTCATACTGCATTTACAAGAAGTTCCTTATAAATAAAGAGTAACAGACTTAGCAGACTATCCCTGTGCCCTGCCTGATGGCTTGACACAGCTTTTAGATGAGTCAGAATGTCTTCTACGAGTACAACTCTGTTCAGCCCTGTTCCATCCTTAACCTCTCGCTGTGTTCCCCAACTAGCCAGTGGATGCCAAAGAAATTGCAGATTTCCAGCTCAAGAGTGTGAATGAAAGCACCAACATCAGCTATTCTTGGGATATTAACTGGTCCAGAACAGCAAAAGATTGATACCTGGCATCCCAATTCACACTTCTAGTTGGATGCAAGAGAATAAAAAATCCCCAGATCTTGATTTAAGTCTGCGTGGTTTCAACACCCTTTACTCAGAGCTGCCAAAGAGCAGCCACATCTCCCAGTCATCAGCAACAGTTAAAGAGACACACTCAATAGCCATGAAAGCGAGAGCCATTCTTCCACAGAGGTGCTAAGATTTGGATGCATTAATTGAGCTCAGACAATATATTCCATGAAAAAACAGATACTGCCAGGAAAATTAATGAGTGCTTTGGATTTTTCAGAGAACAGGTTTGCTGAATTGTTATGATTGTGTTTTGATCTTGCTACTACGATCTTTATTTTTCTGCAGTGAAATATACAAACTAATAATCTGTAAGTGCAAATATAACCCCCTTATAGTTAAGAGTCTCCTTCTTTGTTGTATTGACTTTGCACTATGTTGTCCTTTTTTTCTCCATTAATACTGAAGTATGTGCATAGTTCTCTCCGTTCCTTTGAACTACAATAAANAAAAAAAAAGTGGGGAATGGAAGGAGCTCTGGCAGCTCGCCCAGCAGCGCGGCTAGCAACCCGCCCATCTGGTTGCTTTTGGCTTCAGGACGTTTGATGTGTAAGCAAGAGTATTGAAAATAAATAAATAGCGTGTGAGTGGAACTTGCTCTCCCGCCCGTAGTAGAGCTGCTCTAGCTGTTGGCAACTTTTTTGAAGATACTAGGAGCTACATGGGACTACTTTTTGGAGGCATGTTGGATAACCCTCCTGTGTTACAGTTGTTTTAGTTACTGAAAAACAGAGCAGGTTTCGTCCCACAATAATAGGATGTAGAATCTAAATTAACTCCAGTTTCCTGAAAAAATGTCACCACTTGCGTGTTTTTCCTCAGTGCCTGTTTCCTTTGCATCCCTTTAAAAGAAAAAAAAAAGCAAATCCTGTTGTAGACTTTATTTCTGAAAGCTAAACTTTATTCTTAATTTGCTTACTGTTCTTAATGTGGGAATGCAACAAACTTCCCCCAAACTTCCCCTCGCCTTTTTTTTTTTTTTTCCTCTTGGGCATTTCAGATAATAGATTTTTAGAAAAGCTCCATTATGCTGCCAGTGGTAAAATTTGCTAGTCATAACATCCCACCCAAAATCTTGGGTGATTTCTTCTCCTGCCAAACAACTGCGTGAAAGACATTTGACTGTTTCCAGTAAATTTCACCATACTGTTGAAGGTTTCACCCATCAGCCAGTGTGTTAGAATTATATCAAGGTAGGCATCAGGAAACAGATGTAAGGAAACAGATGGACCTGTTAAAAGTTTTTGTTATACTTCCTGTACAGAAATGTGTCCCAACTCTTTACGTGAGTCCTTTGTGAGGGTATTTTGCATGGGATGGGGCCCATATCTTGAGTAACAATAGCTGTGGGTTCCCTCAGCAGAATGCTAGCTAACAACAATTGGGCTGGATTTCTAGTTTTAGGTAAAAGAATAAAAGTCACCCTCGAATTTTTTCCTAACTGATACCATGATTTTAAATTGGGGAAAAAATATATTTGAAGATGGAAGTTACGGTGATGCTTCCTCAATGTTGCCAAGTAAATTCTAGTTATCACAATTTTAAGAGTGCTGCACTTGTGATGAGACAGGGAATGCCTCTGGGAAGCTTCACAGAAGAGCAATCCCACTGCACTTTCAGCCCCATTGAAAAGGTTGGGACAGAATATCCTCAGTAAGAAACCATGGGGGCAGGCAGGTTTCCAGGTGGCATAGATTCTTAGGGGTGCAATCATTTGTTTAGTCTGATGCACTGGTAAGGTCTGAAAGCTTAATATGTTGCAAAGCTTGGGAGGCTACATCCAGCTGTGATCAGAGCAAGAACATGACTTCCGATCTGTTCTGGTTCAGACGGGTTGCCCCTTAGGCGAGTAGTCCTAAAATCTTAGTTAATTTTGGTGTGCCAGTCGACTACAAGCTACTTAAGTCTTTGTCATCAGCAACAGTTAAAGAGACACACTCAATAGCCATGAAAGCGAGAGCCATTCTTCCACAGAGGTGCTAAGATTTGGATGCATTAATTGAGCTCAGACAATATATTCCATGAAAAAACAGATACTGCCAGGAAAATTAATGAGTGCTTTGGATTTTTCAGAGAACAGGTTTGCTGAATTGTTATGATTGTGTTTTGATCTTGCTACTACGATCTTTATTTTTCTGCAGTGAAATATACAAACTAATAATCTGTAAGTGCAAATATAACCCCCTTATAGTTAAGAGTCTCCTTCTTTGTTGTATTGACTTTGCACTATGTTGTCCTTTTTTTCTCCATTAATACTGAAGTATGTGCATAGTTCTCTCCGTTCCTTTGAACTACAATAAAGCATCTTTCTTTCTAATGTAAAAATTGGACACTTTCACTTCTCTCTGTGCCAAGATTCTTCCAGTCATAAGCAACCCATTCCTCCTTAGATAGAAAGAATTATCCGCACACCTCTTAAGATAATGATAACCTGAAAGGGTAAAAGGTACTAAGATTTATGTTTCCAGTTAGGACATTTTAATAATGTTGGGAAATGATTTATTTGTTTCTTCTTGTAAGTGCATATGATATCTTGAGACAATGTTTTTTCTGCAGATTAATTTGTCTCCTCCTTCATATAAGTCATGAAAAAGCATGAAAAGGCATAGGCCAGCAATACTAGGATTTTCTGTGTGTCTTTTCTGAGGTTTTGTTTGGTTTTGGTTTTTTATTGTCCGTTTGTTGGTTTCTTTGTTTGGGGTTTTTGTTGTTGTTGGGTTGGTTTTATTCGGGTTTGTTTTGGGTTTGTTTCATTTAAATGGAGGCCAAAAGAAAACCATTCTATCTTAGTAAGCAAATTTTCCATTTCCAGATCTCCCTCATGCTATTCAAATCCTTCCTCCCTGCAACATCAAGAAAAAATAATATTATAAGGGGTTTATATACTTTCTGAGGTCATAGTATTTCAAATCACTAAATACCTTGCACTGCAGGAGAAAATAAACTTCCAAACAGCATTTCTACAGTGTTAATGACATGTTCTAATATGAACATGAAACATAAATATTAGAGAGGCTAAGTATAATATACAGTGCAAATGGCAAGCTACCATTCTCACATTTAGGAGGCCAAACTCTAGCTATCACGTGATATTTTCAAATTACTTTCCATATTCCTAGATGACTGAGGAGGTTTTGACTCGATATTCAGAAAATATTTCCAGAATATTTACTTATCATATTTGTTTCCTGTGGCACTGACAGAAATTGTCAGGGAATCATACCTCCTCCTGGAATAACAATCAATTGTGAGCCTTCACAAATAACACACCTGACCCATGGGAGAGGGATCATCAGCAACCATGGCAGTTTCTAGGCTCCCAGCTTCCTCCTTTGTCTTGCTGGTCTTTAAAACCACATTTTTGTCCGTTTCAGTATCTCTAAAGCTATCCAATATGTTGTTCTGATAAGATCTTTTAGGCAGAACAACTTTATTTACACCACCTCCTGCATGGAAACATCTATCAAATTCAAGCCTTATTGCCTGCTGTTGTTCCATCATAACCACGTTTGGCCTCTTCTTAAGTTCCTTTTAATATCTATGATATCAACCCCATCTAACCTGAATCACCTTTTTTTTTGACTTTATTAAAAAAGATATCAATCCAAGAGATACAGACATATCTATTCATAACAGAACACAGAAAAGAGAATGGGTGGTTGTAGAAAGGATGAAGATAAATGCACATATTTGCCTTCCTCTGGTCCCTTCCCTGTGAAGAGCCCCAGTCTCCATTAGTCCATTACAGCACATAAGCTGGTGAATTTCCTGGAGCAGAGATGACACTGGTATTTCATTTTGAAGTGCCAAAGAAGTGGAAATAAATGTTACTGTCTAAGCTGCAACAACAGTACTGTATCTGCCAATACTCCAGTCTTGGCTGCCTCTCCTCAGAAGTTATCTGCCCTTTAAGAAGAAACCTTAAAAGGAATGGCTGTAAGAAAGGAAAGGAACGTTGACTAAAGTGACACTATAGCCTCACAGCAGGGTATTCTGAAGTATTCGTAACCAGAGTCCTGCTCTGTCAGTCCTGATCCATTCAAACTCTGTTTATGTTGGTTTTGATAGATGGGCTGCAGAGTAGCACCATGAAAAGCAGTGCTTGCTCCTCTCTGAGCACAGCACAGAGCAAGAGTCTTTATTTCTATAAGTAATCCAAATGACTTCCCAAAGGGCAATTCACAGAACTAAGTATTTTTCAAATCCACAAAATGACAGAATGAGGAAAAAAACCCCAAAACACAGTAGATGCAGCTACTTCAAGAGCTCTGGTGATCTAACATGCAATGGATGAGAAAATTTCTCGCATCCCAGGTGGGAGGGACTGGGAAAGCTCAAGGCTACACTCCTCAAATGCTATTTTATCATTCCAACACATGTACCTCAAAGATTAAATACCCCTACAATGAGGCTATCAGGGAACAGCTTCAGCTGGACTTATGATTAGTAACTGATCTCCTGTAGTTTTTAAGTATCACACCGGAGCCTTGAGCGAGATACTGCTAGAATCAGCTGAGATGTATGTATTACACTAGGTATGATCAATTATTTTTCAGAAAAGGAGGTGTTTTCTTTGCTTCCTGGGCTATGTGTCAAGGACAACAAAACTGTCCAAATATTTTTCTAATTATCATGTTACATAGTATTCCAAAACTTAACACCTTTCCTGAAGTATTCAGAGAAAATGGAAACATATCTTTTTTATAGTTAAAAATCTTTCAGTGCAGAATTTGGTATGTGTTCCAAAAAAAAAAAATAAAATAATAATACCAACTACTGAAAAATGCAATAAAATAATTTTTTTTTAAC
>VYZU01063810.1:0-20548 GCA_013401355.1 Ceyx cyanopectus | reverse complement strand
AAGAATGTTATTGTTTATTTAACTATTTATCTGAATCAGGACCCAAATCTGTGATTAAACCGAGGCTATGAGTAAGAAAGGATAAAATGACCTAAACAAGAACAGGATTAGAAAGTCATTTTGAAGCATCTGTTAAAAAAGAATTGCTGCCCTCATCTCCTTCTGAACATTGTAAGAACTCATTTCCAGGCTCTTTTTTTTTTCTTCTTAAGTTAAACCTTCTTTATGAAATCTGATTTATTAAAACTTTTAGCATCTCTGTTTCTTTACCCTTCAATTCTTATCATTTCTCTGTGAGCAGCCCAACAACTTTTCTTCGAGGCCAGTGTGGCACTTTACACACATTTCTTAGGTTAGTTTGGCACTCTCACTGCTCTCTTTGGCTTTCTGCTGTTATTTTGATCTCCTAAATTTATCACTGCTCTTGTTACAGTGAGTGAAAGTGATGTGGCAGATCAGATTTTCAGATCTGATGATAAGTTTGCTTTGATTCAAAGTCAGACTCCTGTCACTATTTAAAACAGCTTTTTTTAGCTACATATTTATTATATATTTAGTTTGTCTTGAAGTAGGTTGTATTTTATTTTTTTTTACTGCTGAAGGATTCCTTTTCTCATAATATAAAAATAATAGATGGAGAACTAAAGCTGTAAATCAATCCCTCTGGAGTGATAACCTCATAAACCACTCGGGCTTCACTGTTGAAGTTTAGGATATCATCTTGGATTGATTTATGCTTTTGTAATCAAGTTCCCCCACCCCGTTATCCAGTAAGTTAAATAAACATTTACTTTTCAATGCCTACACCAAAAAAAGTAGAGAGCTCAAAGCATGCAAAGTTTATGCAGCTTAATTTATATGTTATACTTTATAAAGGGGATTTTTCAGTACAAAAGAAAAAAAAAAAAGAAGGAACCATTTCTACTATTAACACATTACCTTTCAGACAGTGAGTACAGACAGGAATGATCCTGTGCTATTTGTTGTTACCCCAGCAGTTATTGTTCCCTGAAAATACTGTGCATATGATGTAGAACTTGCTTTTGGTGCCAAATTTTTGTAGTTTATATTATAAAAGGCAAAATATTACATATTGTTTATTTTAACTTACAACCTTTTAGTATTTTATTTAATGTTATTATAATTATAATCCAGGGTAAGACTAAAAAGGAAATGGAAAAAGGATGTTTATTTAAGCATACGTGCTTACATATGGTCAGCCTGCAGAATTCATTACCTCAGGTAGTCTATCTCCAGATTTTTAAAATGCAGTGAAAAAATTATTCATCTTAGACAAATCTGCAACAAGGAATAATAACAATGCAGTTAATCACAGCAGATTTCACCCATCAACTATAGAATAGGACTTTAACCCCATTTGAGAAACAACATACTTTTTGTAGCTCCCTATTTTTATGTTAATTGTTAAACTACAATTTAAGTATCTACTGTTTTCTAAGCCGCTCTTTAAAACATTGCACACAGTACACTTATCTTCATAACAGAATATAAAGAATCTATCATTTTAGTTAGCACATCATTAATAGAGCAGCTAGTGTTACAGACAGCTTTCCAGCACTGTCTGTTCTTGGGAAGGGGGGAAGCATGAGGACATGGGGACTCTACAGCAATTGCAGATACAGAGCTGGGATGAAATGCAGATACAATACATAATAAAACCTGCACGACTTCCAGAAGTCTGGACTCAGGACTGAAGAAGAATGGAAGTTTGTTGTAACTGGAAGGCTCCCCAAACTGAGGACTCTTTCAGCCTGATTTAGCCCTGTGTAATTGGTGTGCTTCATCTACACAATTATCAGCACCTTCTTGAAAGAAGAAATGAGAAGCATTGCATTTCTCACTCCCATGCATTAATACCAAAATATATTTCTCAGTTGTATCCATGTATAATTTTAATCCTTTATGTGCAAGCTTCTTTTAACACCCTCAGCAACTACTGAAGCAATTTAAAACTAATAACTGGCAACAATATGAAACAAATTATTTTAACTTTTAAACCAGAAATGTAACTATTGCAGCTAAATTTTCATCTATATGTAAAGGTACACAATTGACTGAAAGTGAAAAGAGAAAATGAAAACAGCAGTAGGAAGATGAATATTACTTCTATTAAAGACTATAAGAGGAGAAGAAAAGCAATCTTTCCATCACCAGGAGATTCCTAACAAACAGTGTCAGCAGCACTCACCTCTCCCAGCATTTTCTTATTGCTGTATAAAAAAACAAACACTTTTTTTCTTCCCTTTTCTTAGTGAATAAAATGAATAAATATCACAAGCCAAAGCTGAAGGATAAATCTATCAACTGGGTTTTCATTACAACACAGCTTTATTTCTTTTATGCATCTTTTAGATTTTGGAAATTATTTTAACTATAAAAACAGGACATGGTATTTTGTGCAATTTGAGTACCNACGCTGTGCATGACAATTTACAGTCAGTCTCCCAAGAGCAGGAAAAAGTAAAAGTAATTAATGTGTTCCCCAACTCACAACAAATCAGAGAAATATCCCCTGTTAAATTAAGTAACAAGAATGTTATTGTTTATTTAACTATTTATCTGAATCAGGACCCAAATCTGTGATTAAACCGAGGCTATGAGTAAGAAAGGATAAAATGACCTAAACAAGAACAGGATTAGAAAGTCATTTTGAAGCATCTGTTAAAAAAGAATTGCTGCCCTCATCTCCTTCTGAACATTGTAAGAACTCATTTCCAGGNCGAGCAATTCATGTAAAGCAACATAAAGAGGTACAATTTTAATTTCAAACTTAGCTATGTGTTTCTAGTTTATAGAAAGCTATGAGCTTTCACACTGGCATTTTCTTTTCCCGCTGTCACCTATATACTTGTACTGGCTTAATGATAAATTGATTAAAACAGATGCTTATTTCAACTCTAACAACTCTTGTACCAATTACTAATTACCTTACTAATGGCCTATCAGACATAAATTATAAGCCCAGATCTACACTGCACTGCATTTTATCTGAGGGTTAAGATCTGAGACTTTTGAAGCAATTTTCAAAAGCTTCTAAAAGTCACAAGCACTATAGATCTCTTAAGAAGAATCAAGATTCACAGAATCTATTTTGTTAAACTGACAATTCATTTCATTAAGAATAATCAAATGTTTAGATTACTATAAACATTAAACTTGTAGAATGAAAATAAGGAAAATGTGGATGTTCAGGACAGGTCTACCTTGGAAAGCTGCTTCCCGTTGAAATGCAAACCTTCCCTTCTCATGTCATGGGACAAAACAGGCCTGAGCCAATATTCAACATCAATATATTATTGCTGCTTTTAAATATTCCTACATTCAACACAAATCAATTCATGACTGAAGTATGTTCAGCAGTGTATCCAGCACAGGGTATTGACACAGAAGGCACAAACCCTGGCATCAGACACCCAGCAGGAGACCCCTGAGCCTTTGCTCAGTCTTGGTCAAAATTGTGTGATCAATCTTCCCGATTAAGTGGCATCAGTAACACACCCAATTCAGAGCTACCTAATGCTTACTCTGCTACTACAAAATGGTTTTCAACTCTCTTATAGCCAACCTTTTCAGTTGTCTGTCAATTAATAAAATAAGTGTCACCTTCAAACCACTCAATCTGATGTTCTTTTAAAATGGCAAACAATATAGATTCTTGAAAAATTTGATTTTCATTGTAAATGAAAACCTGGAGCATATAAGAGGTGTGTGTTACGTCAGTTACACTTATTTAAAAAATCATGTTGTGATGCTTAAATTGCAATTCCTCTCCCATTATATATATATTTTGCATTTTCAACGTATGGGAAGGGAAATAGTTATTTTGACAGGCAATATCTTAATGTTTTTATTTTAGTTGTAAAATGGCCTGATAGTTCAAGAGACAACTTTATGGAAGTAATTGTTATATATACTTCCTAATAGATTTAATTGCAAAGCTATTTTATAGTTAAAACCAAATTATCTTAACTTCAGAGTACATGTAATCAAGTATCTCAGAGGGAAATGATGGATATTAACCACATACAGATACACTAAGTATAGGACAGGTCAAATAATTGCTTACTCATTTCTATTGAAAATTTTTTTTTTATAAATTAAAAATTAAAACTCCCTATTTTCAGTCATTTGAGAAGCATAAATACTACTCATCATTTATTGAGAACTAATGCTTTGCACATCATTGAATGCTGTAATTTCAGGAAGAAACAGCCTTAAAAAAAACACAAATAAAAACCAAAAAACAAACAATAAAGGTGTTTTGGGGGACATCAAGTACTATTTAATAAGCTCACTGTAAAATCTTCCTCATCACAAACATCAAAAAAAAAGTGTCAGAATTTACATGAACATGTAAAATTAACTATGTGCAGAAACAGGTGGGGTTTCTTTGAAATCACTTCATTTTTACAGATCAGTTTCAAATGAGAAGCTATATAATCTGTATCAAAACTCAATATTCCCATGGCCCACAACATTTTTTGCATGTTTTGCTCACAACCAGAGTTTCTGTCACACAGTATTTAAAGTCTAACAGTACATAATAAAATATCAGTTCTGCTCGCTGAAATCAATGTCTGCATTTAAATCGTAATGATTTTCACAATACAACTCTGCTCTCTTTTAACTTGAGCCATCCAAACCTTGTTTCTGTTGCTAATCATTTAATGAAAATGGATCTGTTCTCTTTTCTCTCTAAAAAACACACTGAAAAAAAAGAAAATTTCTGTCTCTCCAGTGTAATGCTACCATGAATGATTCAGGGGACACAATTCCATAAATGTTTTTTTACTATAGTACTTTAAGCACTTCTACAAGAACATGTTGTCTGTTTTATCCTTGGAGGATCACAGGAGAAGTGAAGCTGTGTGAAGATCATATACAATTAATGTATCTTAAGATGCAGTAATTAAAATAGTCTATCAGCATCTGCTACTGAACACCTCACGTTGGTGCTCAGTTGGTGCACTGGGTAAGAAACAGGTGCTAAATCCAAAGTGCATGCAATGTCAAGTCAACAAAGCCAACAACAGGAGAATATCTTGGGATGGAGCTGCACACCTAGCACAACAAGAGAGAAGTAGAATACCTGGGAAGTCAAGAGAAGGGAAGGTTTCTTGGAAATACAAAGCTTTCACTCTCCATCAGGCATGTAGCACGTGCTTAGGACTCTGCCACAGAAATATTTGAATGTATGGCTCCTAAATCTGAAGGACATTCTGCCTTGCCTCCTGATTGGCTCGTCATTGCTTTCATCATTCTCACGATCTAATACCATTCTAAGGATTTTTTACAGTCACAATTTTGAAAATTGTGATTGATTCATCTCACCCTAAAGTTAAAAACTACTAAAAGAACCTGTTTGTTTATGAAAACAGATGGCTTTACACAGACAAAACTGGATTTAGATCATGATAATTGATGAAGGGAAAAACAATATTGCTCTAAAGACTTTTGCCTTATTTCCCTTCTGCCCCCTCTCTGCAAGTGGCAGACAGACTCCTTCTCACAAGCTTTGTCCTTACGCTGCCCTGCCAGTGCAGCCGCAGAGGCATCCCCAGCTGCCTTCGCTGCCCACGCCGAAGGCTGCAATGCAGCACAGCCCTGACATCTCTCTCCCAGTTAGCCCTGGACACAGGGTGAGCCAGCCCAGGCCACAAGGCCCTTTTGCCCCCTCCTCAGCTGTGTGGGAACAGCCACAAAGCCTCCTAAGAGCTTTCCAACAAGCAGTACACGAGCTAAGGTCACCACTTTAGTGCATAACAAAACTATTGGACTCCATAATGAAGCAGTTTAATGGCAGTCATAATCTCCCTTCCCCTTCTCTTCCCAGTAACTTCCTTGTGGACAGTTATCTGTTTCTCTTTTTTCCATACAAAAGCAATCATCACCATCACTCCCTCTCCTAAATTCATAATGAGACAGACTCAAATACCTAATAAAGGCAGAGTAATTGTCTTTGGCTTATATTTAGCTTTAAATCTTTACGAGTTTAATTTCAGACCTAAAAAAACTTGCAAACTTGTGTGTTCTTTGTCAACTGTTCTACTCTATTATAATAAAAATACTATGTAGATGCATTACCTTACCTATACATCCCTAGACATTTTGAACTATAGCAACACTTAGCACCAAAAATTACTAGCACTTTTTATAAAATAGGTTTGCTTTATAAGAAATGCATCCTGAGCATTGGAATTCAAAAAAGGTCTCACTGGCACATCATCTGTGAAAGACTTAGGCAGCCTGCCCTGTTCCACTGCCTCCCTGATATATCCCACACTAAGCAAAACAGATTATTCAAATGTCAGTCACTGCATGGCAAGGCCATGGCACAGGAGGGACAATTCTTAAAAACAAGGTATCTTGATTCACTTATTTTGAAGCAAACTCCAGCACCATCTATTTTTCAAATCGGAAACAAAAAAGTTATTACTTCATTAAATCTACATCCAGCACACATACTAACATAAACCAAGAGACAGGTACACTGCTTGCATTCCTATTTTGCAGCCAGGAGTGTCTGGAAAGTTGTAAAGGAAAGACTGTTTTGTTCTCTAGTTTGTATTTTTGGAGGTAGCCTGGAGAAGAAATAATGAATATAAAAAACCTTAGAGAACATCTGAAGCCCAGTGGTGAGTAGATTCTGCTCTGGTGAGCCTGCCAAACCAAAAGACATATATGTGCATACAGTCAGTTATGGAAAAGCTCAATTTAGAAGCCTGCAGCAAAATAACTTTATTCGCATGAAAGAGAAACCCTCATGCCCAAACTGTTCCCCATTTTCCAAACAATTAGTACTGAACTCAGAAGGATAAAAAGCATATTTCATCAGAATGGTACACCTAAGAAAATTACACGTACCATTTTTAATTCAGCTCTTGGCAAGACACAACTTGCTAACATAACTATTTTTACACTGCAATATCAATGGAGTGTTCTCCAGTTTTAACACATTCACAACTGATCCACAATCCAGTATCAATACACTAAGCTCCTGGCTGAGAGCTTGCAGCTGCTCCCTCAGACACTACCTCCTTCTCATTTCTTTGCTGTAAAACACTGTGCCAGGACCAATATAGGACATGCAAACTTCAGCTCATCTCCATTTTCGAAAAAGTCAGGCAATTTCCTGAATAAAATGCAAGTTTGCAATGTAACAATGCTTGTGAAAAGTGGTGTTTCACATCTGCAGGAAGCCCACAACTCTGAAAGAGCCCAGAGAGCCTCATGAACTCTAATTCTTACTGAATATACTGAAGAAGAGAAAGTGATCAGAACACACAAACAAAGGCTGATAGTGACAAGACCCATTAAAAAAAAAAAAAAAAAGGTACAAGGCCAGTTCCACATCACAATCTTTATTTTTATTCAAATTTGATATTAAAAGTGATCTCAAGTGTTTCAAGTTTCTGATATTTGCCTGCTGAGTGTTTAAGCCATTAAAGTGCATTTGGGTCATGTTCTCAAGCTTTGATATTAGACATACCACTTAAATGAAAGCTGCAATTTAAGCGAAAATGGTCGATGCCAGAAACATGAATTAATTAAAAAAAAAAAAAGGCACATCAAGTCCTTAATAGATTTGGCAATAATTCCTACATGTAGAGCAGAAAATTAGTACATTTAAAACATATATTTAATGTTGAAGTGGGAGTTTTATGTTATTGTTCTCCTTAGCAACCTAACAACCTAGCTCTTGACGAACTAGCTGAGGGCTTGAACCCATCCATTTCTAAGCAAAATAAAACTTTCAAGTAGTGAAGTAACAACAGAGTAAGTCACTAAATCCAGCTAGATCTACATGACAGATTTTGCTGGAATTCTCCTTGAAACCACCATACCTCATGAGTAACATGCACAGGTGCAGCACAGCTTTCTGCTAACTGCAAAACTCAAGGACTGAAGGCAGCACAACAAGGTAGAAAATACTTCATGCCAAACACAATCAAATATGCAAAACTAATGGTGGAATATGACCACAAGACAGAAAAAGGGAAAAAAATACACTGAATGAAAAAATAGTCTCCTCTAGTATCTTTAACTACTAAATACTACATTTTTTGACTAGAAAAAACACAGCTCATCATATTAACTACTAATAAACAGAGTCTACCTTCTAGCAAGAAAAATAAGTTCTTCAACAGAAGTGTTTTTATTAAAATTCCAGCAACTAGACCTCTCCCTGGCTGGTTGGTTTTGCCTGTTTTCAGGGTTCTATGTGTGTGTCTCTCTGCTAAAGGACGTTCTAATGAAGTGAATTTGTTACATGATTGCTGTGAATTTTTCCCCTACTGGAAAGCAGAGAGTGGAGCTGGGAGGAAACACCAGGGAGCAGACTGACTGCTCTCAGCAAACAAAGCTGCAGTGCTATCAACACAACAGTGAGTTTGACTCACTGCCCAGTGTAATTTTACCTGCCTTTCCATCTGGTAAAAGGAATGCCATCATTCTGTGGAGGAATTATACAGAGGATGACGGCTGGATATTCCAAAATCTTATTCTTATGTAAATCCAACCATCAATAAATGCTTGTTACTTATGCACAGATCCTTACATTATTTAACAGCTTTTTAAAGCTTGCAAACTGTGATGATTTTCCAAATATGCAGGGTATATTTTATAAATAAAATAGTTATTTCCTCCACCTCTTCAGAAGAAATAACACTATGACTAAGAAATGAATAGTCTGAATATTTATTAGAATTAAAATGAGTAAAATATTACTTTTTCATTCCAGAATACTCTAGATCTGTATATTTTATACTTTTAAATTGATCCTTCTTACAACTACATAAAATAGACTATAGAATATTTTATTTAAAATAAGAATTTATTTTTTCCCCCATGATATTTTATTTCCACCTAGCAGTTATTTATTATAGAAGTCTTTGAAGAGATGTTTTTTCCCAGTTCTTAGATAGTTTTTTGATATATATATATACACACACACACACACACACACACACAATTATCTATAACACCAGAGCAGAAATTTTCAGCATTTTAATGTTTTCCAGTTAGATTAAACAGTTATTATTCTGATTTATGCTTGGGAACTTAAGATACACTGACTAACATGGTGTTTAACCTGCTCATCATTCAAAGTCACAGTCTCCTACCAAGAGGTTCAAGAGCTAAAATCTGCCACAGTGGAAAGTATCTAACAAGCAAGAATTATTTCCTTGCCCCTAAACTACAGCAATGTCTGTAACTGGGAAATACAGTGCAATACATGTTACAGTACATCCAGTGCAACCTGAGAATCTGGAATATTTGCTAAGAAATCCTATTTCCACCAAGTATTTGTAACCCTGTCACCTTTTCTGGTGCTCATTATATGTCCAGATTTACAAGGGATGACAAAAGCTGCAGACATACCTCCAGGTGAAGGCTGTCTCTTGGAAGAGCCAAGGCACAATGAAACACCTTGAAAAATCAGTTAACTACCCAGTTACTGCTGTAAATTTCATATTTTTCTTCCTTGTATCCAGTAAAAGTTCTCCCATTTAATATCAAAATATGAACTTTGAAATAACCTCTTAGCATATTCCTTACATTTCCATTGGCCTATTCCTAAAAAGTTATCTATGTATATAAACCTGCATACAGAGACACTGAAACCTATGGAAATTTTAAACCCTATGTAGAGAAAATTCTGAGGAAACAAAATGAACAGCCAGAAAGTAAAATATTAAAGAAATTTAAATAAAACTAACTTGAAGTAATAGCTTTCACCTAAAAATATGATTTGTGTTACTGTCAATAGTACATTTCCTTATTTAATTGAGGTGGGAAAAAAAAGTAAGCATTTTTATATGTATCTGGTTTTATTATTTTACAGTCTAGTTACTTTAAATAATCAAAACATTCTAATCACTTCCTCCTGATTAGGAGAGTATTACAAGTTTTTACCAACTGAGAATACCTACTTGAAGGGAAAAAACCCAAACTTCTTTTTAGATAAAATGTTATCATATTTCATTAAAGAAATATTGTAAAACAGAATGTCAATACATACTCAAAGTTGCTTTAGAACACTGATTTAGTTTTAAATGTCACTGCATTGCGTTCTAATCAACAGCACAATTCAGAGATTAACGTAACTAAGACATGAGCACATAAAAAACATGTAAATAAAACAATATTAAAAATAAAGACAAAACAATAATCCTCCATAGAACCACAAGTAGCCACCTGTTGTAAAACTTGGGAATGAAAAAAATAGTGCTGTAAATTTTCATTGATTTCCTAAAAACTCTACCCCCAAGGCATGGTGTGTCCTACACGTGACAAGTGTAGGGAGGGAGGTAACAAATACAACCCTGTAGCTCTGGCTTTCTATTCATTCAATAGGATTCTTGACAGGAATATAAATCTAACTTTCACAACAACCAGCTAGAGTTTGGAATTTTCACAGAAATCTTTATTTTAGAAATCACAAGGTTATAGGCTTGCTGCTGAGATTGCACAACAGTCTAACAAGTGGCAAAAAAAGACCCACAAAATATTATCCAGAGCTATGAGAGCTATCCAGAACTATTCACACTTGGAATTAAGTTCCAGATGATTTATACAGAATATAATAATAAATGCAAGTAAAGCATTTAGCCAATTTAAAGTAATCCTTATCTTCTGGACAACAGTAGACGTATTTTGACAATATAATACAATACTTTCAAACAGTTTTTCAGTCTATGGTAATTTTCTATTTTTTAAAACATAATGCAGATCTGATGAAGTTCTCATTCTTCATGTGAAGTCTATATTGTTTGCTTTGGACTAAATGGTAGTGTGTAGAGGATTGGAGTTAGGGGCAAAGGTATTGTTTCCTGCAGTTCAAGTGTTATAATGTACAGAGGAACAGATTTTTTTGGTTTGTTTTTTTCTTTCCTTCTTTCCCCCCGCCTCATTCTTTGTAAGTAACTAGAATGGCAGCAGAATATGTCCACAGCACACCAGTAATTGAACTACTCATTAACATCTACAACTAATTGTTTGTATACAAAAAGAGGAAAAAACAACTTCTCAGTAAAGGCTGAATTCAGTTTAAAAATATTATCACTCCTAGCTTTTCTCATGATAAAAATTCATCATTGAGTCCTAAGCTTGGTATCCCATCTCAATTAGTCTCCAATTAGAGTCTCCAATTAGCTAGACAAAAAAATCCCAGAGGTACCCCTGAAAAAGTGTACCTGCCAGCACAGTTCTTTCTCACGAACACACACACTCTGCAGCAGATATTTTTATTTCTTGACTATTTATCAAGCCAAGCATTAAGGGCAGGATTCAAGCCAGTCTATTAAGTGCATCAAAAAGATGAACACACAAATCCAGTGAAAGAACAGGCCTCATGGCAACAGAACATAACCTTCTGGCACCTCTCCCTCCTGGAGAGGAAGAAGCTGTATTTACGCCTTTTCCCCAGTGCCAACCAACACTGCTGAGAGTATCTGTGGGGACAGATAATACTTAAAATAACTGTAATTGTGAAAGGAATCAAGATCCTATTAGATAATGTAGCATACAGGAGAGAATGAACTGAAAGAAACATCTTGAAGGATAAAGCTATTCATGGTGAACTTCAATGTGTTGTTTCTTCTACCTGACAATTCACCCCACTTCAGTAGACCTTTCTCAGTTATCCTCTATTTGAGGTTGCAAGCTTGTCCTCTAAGCAAACAAAATAAGCTGTTCCAGTACAAAACAAGAAATGCTAATTGTACTTGCCATGACAGATCTACACATTCCTCTATACTGTATTTAATGATATGGGAAAATGTCTCTAACACTGTACACCTTAATATTTTTCTGAAAGTCCAAATATCTAATCATTGTAGATTCTGATCAAAGCACATGACAAATGTACTGTATAGAATTATCAATTTTGCAGACTTTTTTCTTTTTTTTTTTTTTTACATTTACAATAACTAAAAGAAATTCTAAAAGAAAAAAACCCCTAGAAGTTTAAATCTGTAGTGTCTGAAAAATATGACTAATATTTGTGATGTAATTCTTTAACAGAAGACAAATTAATATTGACATTTCCTAAGAAATGTAAGGAACACTGGATTCATCATTAAAGCACTGTCAGGTCAATCACACAAAAAAAAAACCAACAAAAAAACAGAAGGAAAAAAAAAACCAGGAAAAAAGTTACTATACAATAGGTATGAATAAAAAAAACTTCGGGCTACATTTAATTATACTTACAGTTGACACTGGTCTCCTTTGATCCCCTTAGTCGTGCAGAAACATTTTCCTGTTTGCATGTGACAAATATTTGCATGTCCACTGCATGTACAAGCTATAAGAGCAAAAAGGAAAAGTGAGATAAAGTAAAATATAGGTGAATAAATAACTACAGGAGTTTTAATGGATTTTAGTAATTCATCCTAAACACACTTCCTACAGCTCTATTTAAATAAATAAATAACATTACTACTTTAGTTCTAAGCTTCTTTGAAGAACATTTAACTGGCACATCATTTAGTTTATTTTCTGCAAAGTTAAGAACTATGATGTGTCATTAAGGGTCTCCTCCACACCTTAAATACTAGCAGCTTCAGCATAGTCATTGAAGCCTAACCATTTCAGTGCGTGATACAGAAAAATATTAACAATGCATCTTTTCCATTCAAGGAGAAATCCTGACCAATGGCAAAAGCAATGGCAAAATTCCATTATCATTATTGTAGAAGCTTGGTACAGTGTCTGATATAAATGGAACCCTTGCTTTCGACAAAAGCAGACGAAAGCTTTGAAGCCATTTAAACAAAGGTGGAGTTAATGCTACAATTAAAGTTCACAAGAATATTCTAGAAGCAAAAACACAAGCACATTTAAAACCTCCTGAAATGTGAACTGGAGGAGAGACACAGACACCTCATTATCACTCCACTCCTTTTCAAACTCTGTGGCTAAAGTAAACCTCTTACTGTGGCCCGCTCACTGCCACTGCTGCCCCCCGATTGCTTCTCGCCTCAAAACAAGCCTTCACCTTGCCAAGTCTGGAGCTTGCTTTTTGCTTTTCCACCCCATGGTTATACAAATGACTATCTCATTTAGGCAACCCTCCCTCTTTAGTGCTCTCCGAGCACTAGATTTTGAGGCAGACAGGGGGTTCCAAAGCAGGGAAGCCCAAGGGAGAAAGATGAGGGCTGGCAGGAGCTGGCAGCTCTCGGGTGTGAGGCCACAAGATGGGGCGAGGAGGCCAAGAGGCCCGAAGAGGCCGGAGGTGTTTCCATGCAAACTGTGGGAGATTTAAATGCAGTGGAGCCGGAGGCACCTGTGAGCTAGCCCATGGGCTAGTGCTCTAAAAAGGGGGGGGCTGGGGGCAAGAATGCTGGTTAATGTTCAAATACTACCTCCTCCAAGCACAAGATTGTTGTCCTGCTATAAAGCAGCAGCATCATAGAGAAAGACCTTGGAGTCCTAGTGTATAGCAAGTGACCCACAGGACAGCAACATGCCCCTGTGGCCAGGAAGGCCAATGGTATCCTGGGTTGCATGAAGAAAGCTGTGTCTGGGAGGTCTAGGGAGGTTCTCCTCCCCTTCTGCTCTGCCATAGTGAGACCAAACCTGGAATACTGCATCCAGTTTTGGGTTCCCCAATTTAACAGAGACAGGGACCTACTGGCAAGAGTCCAATGGAGAGCTACGGGAATGATTAAGGGATTTGAGCATCTCCCTTGTGAAAAGAGATAACCGAGGCTGTTTAGTCTTAAGAGGTGAAGACTGAGAGGGGACCTTATTAACATCTATAAATATCTGAAGGGTGGGTGTCAAACAGAGGCAGACTGTCTCTTTTCTGTAGTGTCCAGTATAGGACAAGGAATACAGGTATAAACTTGAGCCTACAAGGTTCCACCTCAACATGAGGAGAAACTTCTTTCCTGTGAGGGTGACAGAGCCCTGGAACAGGCTGCCCAGAGAGGTTGTGGAGTTACCTTCTCAAGAGACTTTCACAAGCCGCCTGCATATGTTACTATGTGGCCTGCCCTGAGTGATCCTGCTCTGGCAGAGAGGCTGGATTCAATTTCCAGAGGTCCCTTCAAACCCCTAATATTATATGATTCTATAAAAACCAAGACTACAAAACTTAACCTCCATCTGGCAAATGTGTCAACAATACTGTAACAATTACCTGCTAATATTCACACCTCATTTAAAGTCTTTAATACAAAGTAACTCTGAACCTATGTTGATGATCATATTAAGTCTAAGATTAAAGATTTAATATGTATGCTCCTGCTTGGGAACAGATATGATACTAAGTAGTGACCTGTACATAATAAACATTTATTTTCCCCTTTATAATGCTAATATTGAATTTCTATCATAGGGATTGAGTTTTAATGTTCCTATTCCACTGATAAGGAGTAACACACAATATTTCTGTTACAGTGTTCCATGCTATATGCACTTTAACCTCTCTGCACCAGTCTAAGTCAAATAGCAAAAACTAGCAAGACTAGAACCACAGTAATAAGATATTACTGACAGAGTATTTCAATGTCAGAAATTCTGTGGCTTGCTCAGCCTTCAGACCTTGTTAAGTAGCCAGCTGAAGCTGAAGGAGCAATTCTTACTGAAGAGGTACTAAAGAATCAAACTGTCTTTAGAAACACGTAGCACAATTTTCTATGCAGCATATAGTGATGTGTGATGTTTTTCTGTCTTTTATTGATACAGCTTATAATAACACTTCTGACAGACACCCACAGCTACCACAGAGAGCTAAATATTGTAATTTTACTAAGATCTTGACACTCTGCAAAAAGTGTTCGTAGAAGTGCTATATAATCACTTATGTTTTCCTAAATCCATTCATTTATTCCTTTCTGCATTTATGGAATTATTATTTAAGCACTTTGAGCTGGAAATACCCCTTCTCAAGAATTAATTTTAACTGTGTAAATCCTTGCTATACTTCCAGTGAAAAACAAAGGAATATATTCTTAACAGCTTATTCTACTTATGGTTAATTGCACTTAACAGTAATGCACCATTACAAGACAGCACAAAAGTTGCAAAGAAGCTAAAAGGCTGAATTCCAAATCACATTCCAAAAGCCATCAATATATTGACAAATTTAGAAGCTATTATCAACAACCTTAATTGATTATTCCCGTAGTTAATTGATCACATAAAAGGACATATCACAGTCATGAAAAGCAGAGATTCTTTTGCTTGGGTAGCTTTTATTTAGCACAAGTATTTCAACACTAAGTTATAGAAGCCTTTGGACACTGTGCATCCTTCTCACCTTCTTAAAGAAAAAAAAAAAAGGAGGAAGGGGGGGTAAAATGGATTATACACTAAAAGTAACAGATGTAGCCATATGAGACTTTGTGTAAGGGCAAAACCATTCCCTCTGGCAGCTCAGACATGACTTGTATACCCAGTCCACGGAATTACTGATAAATCAAACTTTTCAACACCGTTTATCCCCAGGGACATCTAAATCAAATCAACACCTATATAGAGCAGTTTACTGTACTGTGTGCTCAGTCACACATTAATCCACAGATTAACTGCTTTCCAATCACTCAGGTATCTCCTTCCACTTAAACTGCACATGTTTTAGCCACTGCAGTGTCTTTGGAGTTTCCTAGATTTATATAGAATAATTAATTAATGAAGAACCATTAAATAACATAAATATCTGACATTTTCCCATGCACCCACATCTAAATTTTAACCTGTGTGTATTCATGGCACACCCAAATAAATAACAGATACATTTGTGGCTTCACAGAATCACAGAATGTTAGGGGTAGGAAGGGACCTAGAAGATCATCTAATCCAACCCCTCTTCGAGAGCAGGATCACCTAGGCCAAGTCACCCAGGAAGAGATCCAGGCAGGTCTTAAGTGTCTCCAGAGATGGGCTTGGTGTGTCTCACCAAAAACACCAGCA
Organism: Ceyx cyanopectus; assembly: GCA_013401355.1. Lineage (NCBI taxonomy): Eukaryota > Metazoa > Chordata > Aves > Coraciiformes > Alcedinidae > Ceyx > Ceyx cyanopectus. Next base: position 4,606 of record VYZU01063810.1, on the reverse strand, counting down.
TTGTTGTTCTACCTCACCTGCATTTTCATGAAAGCTATGAAGCTTCTACAGTGCTAAGATCTGTATGGTTTCTAAAGGACAAGAAAGGAGTTCAGAAGACTCAGAACCTTGTATTCTGGATTCCTCATCAATGAAAAATCTTGTTCTGACAAGCCTAGCAGCTAATTTTCTTCTATTAAAAGATTAAGAGATATTATTCTTATTTATCAAGTTTCAAGTAATTTAACTGTTCCCTGGATAATACTTTGAAAAAGGACATCAAGAGCTAATCACTTCTACATTATTTTTTAAATCTCACCTGGAAAATTTTATTTAACATCAGTGAATGCATGTTTTAATTATTCTCGGGCTTGTAAATCTGTGATGAAAAATGGTTTTCTACCAGTCTGATGACCTTCAGGTGATAAAGTAACTCAAAAACCAAAATACATATAAGCCATCACTGAAGATACAGAAGTATTATAGTACATTCAGTGGAAAGAATGTTAGATGTTACTATCTTTGTGCCTCACTGCAAGTTTTTTTTCATTGGCCTACTTCTCAATAATACAAAGGAAATGATGAGCTTTGAATATGATGTTTACAAATTATATAAACAGCAACCTATAGCTACATTTGATTTCAAAGCAACAGAAAATCTACATTTGTTACCTCAGTCTTTCCATATTTTGTTTATTTTTTTCTACTTGTTTTTCCTGCTTAACTATTCTCAGTGAATCATTAATCTTCTATACTGTGGGTCAGCAATTAAAACTGTAGCTATGGCAGCTATCTTTCATAGACCAGTGCTAGTAGAAATATACCAAATCTTGGAATCTATTTTAAAAGCATATTTTCTACCAATCATTCTCAGCTGGCAAGACAGATGCAATTTATATTTTCTGTATTTTTATTGATATTCCACCCTTCATTATCCCCATGCATTTGTTTTCAAGGAACAAGGCTTAAGTTCCAGCAGCAGCAGCTGAAGCTAAGGCCTGTATTAACTTCTATTTTTCTTCAAAAAAAGGACAATCATCATCTTTAATGTTGATCTAAAGAAATGATTAACATTATTTTTCTTTTTAAGAGCTCCCTAAAGCTGAAGGAAAATTAAATAAGAGTGAAAATTATAGCTATACTTCATACTTCACATTTCAAATGCTTCTTTCCCCACTCCCCCCTCATATAGTTTATTAAATAATAAAAGGCTTAAGGGTTTGAGTAGAACCACATGGTAGTAAGCAGAGATTTCTGATGGAAAATTTTAGGCTCAGACTATTTAATGCCCAATGGTAGGAGGATCACATTATTGCATTTGATTTTATGGGCCCGTCTGCCCCATCTTAATTAACATATCTGAGTGAAGTTAGCTAAGCCATCCCACTGAGACCAGACAATAAGGACAGTTTCAACTTCTGCCACACTCATGCATTTTACCAAATTTCAGCGTCTTTTAACTGATTTCCATTCTCCCATTTAGTTCCCATGTCCTTCAGTGTAGACTTTCTGACAGCCACTGCTCTGTCACACATCCAGTTAGGGGCAGAATGATCTGTTGCATTGTCACATCTCTCAAAAGATGTTAGGCTGACAGCAACACATTCTCTATCATGATTACGCTTTAAATAATGTATAATTCTTAACAACAGTTATTTTATTTGGGATGCTTAAAATCAGTGGGCTTAAAATCAGTAGTTGAAGCACACCTACAAGATATGGTGGGCAGTCAACTTTCAGCCCTATCTCCAAAAAGAAAACCACACCACCAATATAGAAAACCAACCTCACCAAAGCTGTTACACCTTTTGCTGAGCACCATCATATCAACAGCAGAACAGGAATGTTAGAGATGTGATTAGCTACAGGACACATCAGATTCAGATTTTACTCTGTATGACCTAGTCCAGCTCTGACAGCAGCATCATACTCAAACACTTTCAGGAGGTTACAGTGACACAAATCCTCTCTCAAATCTGCATTCACAGCCATCAATGCAGAGAATAGCTTGAAATCCTGCTTTAACTTTGTAGCAAGCTTAAAATACAATAACATTCTAACAGTCTTATTAAAGTCTGTTCACATGCTCTATTTCCTCCTAATTTAAGTACTTATATTCAGTATTCAAAATTCAGAAATGAATCGCTGTGTACCAACTGTTAAAAATGAAATAAACAGAATTNATAAAAAAAACATAATTTTTTTCCAAAAAAAAAAAAAAAAAAAAAAAGTAACTCTGCATCCCCAAAACACTATTAACTTTAAATAATAACAGTAAGTTAATTCCAGGCAATGTATTTCCAATGAGATAATCACACCTCTGGCATACAACAGGGATTGATAGTATATCATGGCTCTTTTTCCCTCATGGGAACGAAGTGCATCTGTCATTCTCTCATATTTCACACAGTGCTAAGAGTTTTTAATTATAAAGGCAAGCTTAAGACTCAAAATAAATGCCAGCTTCTGATGGATTTCAGAACCTTCCATTAGGCAAGAATTCTCATTAGCCTTAACACCTTCCAAAATAAATTGCAGTGCATGAAACACAGGAAAACTTGTTACCAATGCTCNTCTACATTCTTTAAATATTTTTAAGTGTATATGTATATTTTAAAGTTATATAAATTATATGTATATTTACAAAAATCATATCAGCTACAAAAATTCTTCTTACAAGTAAAACCAGAAACTTTAGATCCAGTATTTTGGAACCATTCATTCACCACCATCGTGACTGAGAAAGCTGAGTTAAGTACACTGGATTGTATAAACTGCCTCCAAGTTGAGCTTTAATCATGAGATCTGATCACTTTTATGGTCTAGGTATAGATACACCCTAGAAATTCAATCCTCTATAAGCTGCTGGAAATGTTCCCTCAGACTGACTGCAAGATTTAAAGCTAAGGCCTTATTAATACCAAGTGTTTTAACACAGATAAATGAGTGAACTTTTGTAACCTATCTCCCAGGCACCTCCCTCCTACCTTGGTTTGGTTTGTATCTTCACATCCATGAACTCAATTTCACAGGCATGAAACCAAACCAGAAGATGGCTACAGGACCACAAAGGTTGATTAAGGGACTGGACCATCTTTTGTATTAGGAGAGGCTGAGGGAGATGGGATACAGCCTGGAGAAAAGAAGTCTCAGGGGGTCATACTGCCATGTATAAATACCTGATGGAAGGGTCCCACACTATAAGCCGTGGCTACAAATTAAAAACCAGGGAATTCTACAAAAACACAAGAAAACACTTGTTTTTTCATTTTACTGTGAGGGTGACCTGTAGCAATGCTGTAGGTGCACATGTACTCTGTGATGCATCTTTGGATAGAACAGTGACTTATTCTCAACTTCAAGTCTTCTCCACTACTGCATGCACTCCTCTCCAACTTGGGTTTATACTGTGCACAAATGCTTTTGTTTAAGCAGCCATTTTAAATACTGTACTACTATACAAACACTTTATCCTTCATAAAATGGTCTAAAATATAGACTTTTTTACCTATTAAAAAAACAAACAAACAACAAAATAAACATCCTGGCAATCTCTACTTTCAGGGACATAGCAGTTCACACTACTCTTTTGTACAACGTGCAGATTCTAGTGGAACAGAAATATTATGTGAAAACAATATAATCCATGCTGCAAAATCACAACCCTATAGAATTTATTAAATAATAAATCCACAGCATGATTGATTTTGAGTTGCTAGCTCAGCATATAAATATTCCTGCTGATGCTGACTACAAAAGAATACCCATCACTATTTCCATGAAGTATGCATTTTAGACAATTGAATTTAAAACCACTTATTGCTTAGCCCCCTTCTCCCAACATACAGCTTCAAGAGCACTTTTTCTCTCAAACAGAGCTCACTATAAATGGTACTTTAACTTGATATGCTTGCTTACTTCAACTACTAAACCAGTAGCTGCACATGCATAATTCCTTTAAGATATCTTTAAAATATTTTAAATACTGAGGTGTACTATTTGTTAATTTTGGTAGCATGCAAGGCATAAGTTGCATCAAAAAATCGTATATATTGCAGAAAAAAAAATGGAGATACAGTCTTTCTTGCACAGCTAATCTAAAAGAAAGAAATAGTAACTACAAGCATACATTAGTTATAACTTTGTAATGCTCAATTTCACTGTAAACGTTCAGTTATCTAATCCATTAGTCTACTTATAGGAGAACTGCCCTTCTGAGGCATTTTTCTACATTAGTAGTACTACAAAACTGTCTAGTTTCTTGTTTTTCTAGAAATGTTTATTTAGCTGGAAGCCCCTGATGCTCTTTTACATTACTCTTACAGGAAATGCATCCATTCAACCTTTGAGACAGGCAGTGTAAAGAAAAAACAAACCACAAAACAGATGTGCCCAACAACATTTATGCAGTATCAGTAATTGAGTAGCATTAAAATTAAGCTGAAGAACTTCAGTGCATAAGCAATAAAAATAAATGTACAAAAAAGAGATGGTATTAGGACTGCTCTATATGCAGGTCAAATTCAACTGTCATTTTACAGTGACATGATTAACATTCATAATAAATCAGTCTTATTAGAGTAATTAGCATATACATAACTAATTTTATTTTCATCCTTCTTGGTTT
>VYZU01063809.1:28778-55389 GCA_013401355.1 Ceyx cyanopectus | reverse complement strand
GAGAGAGAAACTTGTATCCCAGTGCCAGGCCCTGGCCAGTGCCCAGCTTGCTCTGGTTTGCAGGGCAGCTCTGACTCCAATTGCTGCTGTGGGGCTTTGAAGTAGAGGTGCTGGAAAACAAAACCAGGCTGTGGGGCTGCATCTCCCTTTCAGAGCACAAGGAAGCTTGCAGCCTCCTGAAGTCAAAGAGTTGAATTTTTTCCTTGTTGGTGGTTTGTTTTTGGTTTGGTTTGTTTTTGTTCTTCCTTTCCTGGCTGCTTTTCTGTGGTTCCACCTGATGATGTTTTTCAGGATTATTTGCTGCTGCCTCCATATGAGAACCTGATGTTTTCCCAGCCCCAGTGCTGTCCCTCACACGGGAGGAGAGTAGACTAAGCAGGCTGTACTGACCTCCACCCAGACACACACCTGAGGTGTCTGCACCATCCACCCTGCCCAGGCTGGGTTGGCAGCTTGCACTGGGGCTGCTGCCTGGAGCACCTCCTGTAAATGAAGCTGCATTTGGCAGTTCTGTCACCTTTTGCTGTCTGCTTCCCAACTAGCTCGTTGGAATTTTTGGTGCTGGTCTTGCAGAATGAAGTAGAAGTTGTCTAGGGTTTTAAAAATTATATTCTAATTTATACGTCAAATCTTATTCCTCGTGGCAAGCAAATGCATATTAATAGTAGGAATATTACACGTTTGACAAATGATGTCACAGCAGAAATCTTCACACGCAGTACAAACCAGCTATTTGTGCAGAGATGGATGCATGATTATTACCTCTTTGTTTTCTTTTTCATTATCCTTTTGAATTAAAACCTCCTTGCAAAGCTATTATCCTTGCTTTAAACAGCTCTTCATATGGAATATCTCTGCCTCTTCTACCATTTTTTCCCCCTTTGCTTAGATTGAGTTCTAATTTTCTGTGATTTCCAAGCTCTAATTCCCTTATTGGTTCATATTTGTACAATGTCCTGTTCATAAATTCAATGTATTCATGCTCTATTTTGTTTCTTAAGTGCATGGAGGCCAGAAAGTAGTGGGAACCTTCTCTAAAAGCTTTATTTACAGCTCTAGTGGCAAGTGCTCTCCTCCTACACTGGAAAGCTGTGAAAAATTGTCAAGATGTGTGTCTGCATAACATTGCTCCTCATGTCCAGAGCTGATTTATTTCTTCACTGTGGCTTCATTTTGTTAGTTTGACCAAATACAATGGGAAAAAAAAAAAGAAAAAAGCAGCTCTTTCAGTAAAACCCAGCAAAGCACAGGCTTCAAAACTACTGAAATCTGCAGCATCTCAAACTATTTCATCTTGATCTGCAGAGTGGACGTAGGTATAACAGGACCAGGGAAGGAAGGTTGTGCCTGAGTCCAATTCCTTGCTTTTCCAGTTACAAAATGATCAGGAGCATTCCCTTTACCTGATGACCTCCAAAAATCTTCCTACTAGTCACAAGATTTGCTCAAGGCTAAAAGAGGACTTCAAAAGAAACAGAGGCCACGGGAAGCTGTCTGTTGGGCTGTCCCTGTCTGGAATCAGTCCCAGGGGTGGGTGTGCAGCAGGAACTGGCAAGCTGCAAAACATGCTGGAGATCCAGAGGGAAGCACTGTATCAAGAAGTGGTGGCTACTACCTCCTTTGCTAGACAAATGCTGCATGGGGAAGGAGGTTCATGGGAGAGTGAAGAAGAAGGAGATTGACTGGTTTGGAAGCTGGGAGATGGAGAATAATGTGTAAGCAATGTAGGGAGCAGGGAGCAGTTAGACATGGGGCAAGAGTTACAGCCAGTAAGGGCTGAAAGAGCTGAAGGGGTGCCAAGGGGAAAAGGGAGAAAAGGCATGAGAAAGAAGGATGGAGGTTATTCAGAGACACATTTTCCCTTTTTATTAAACATTGTAAGATAAATTCTGAGAAAGCTTGTGCTGGAGAGAGGATGAGGAAAGGGGACAGAAGATGGGAGTAGGAGGAGGGAACAGGTTTTCCAATTCAACATTTGTAGGCCTGGCAGAATACCTTCTGCATATCTGCAGAACATGCACAGTGTGTAGAGAAGTGTGATTGTTTTTTCTTTCAGCAGATAACTAGGTTGGCTATGGTATCTGCTTAGAGGTCTGCTAGTGAACATTTGCATCCCTGATCACCTCTGTCCACGTTGTGAGCAGCTCATGCCTTCAGCAAGGGCATCTGTGTTTTCTAGACCCTAATTGCAAAACCTGGTGGTGATTTAGAACTGCCTGAACAACTGCAAACAATTGCCATGAGTGGCACTTCTGTGGGGCCTGTTGTAGGATCTGTCAGTTGTTACCAGAGAAGATTAATCTCAGAAAAAAAAAAAGCAGGGCACCAACAGTTGGGTACTGAGCCATCAGCTCGGTGGACTGTGGGCAAGCACTCGAAGATGCTTTGGATAATTTTAGGCTACAGTCTTGCTGAATCACTCAGAACAAGAAAAAATAATGATCTTTTGGTAGCTTGAGTTTGCTACAGTGAGAGAGACACTTAGGGAGCACAGAGATAGGTGCTTGTGTGAAAGGTTTTCACAGTCAATTAAGGATGAGCCTGTCTGTAGAACCTCTCTTCTGAATCCCAGCAGCAGCAGCTGGGTCATGTCCTGCAGCACAGTCTCCAGTGGTCCCTGTAAATACAGCTTAGCTTAGGCAGTGTAAAAGGAGATGAACATCTTGGTGTCCGTTGCAGTAGGAAAAGGCTGAACAATCGCGTCCGTTCCTGGTGTTGTGTAGACATGGAGGTCAGTCTGGCTTTGCCTGCAGCAGTCAGTAGCACGTGGCCCTGTTCTCTGGCCCATTAATGGGGAGCAGCACCAAAAGCAGGATCCCTGCCCCATCACTGACTGCTCTGGCTAACCCCCCTGCCTTGCTTTTTAACCACCAGCACCAGTCAGTGGAGAAATCAGCAGTCCAGCTACAGATGCACTGTGTTTTCACCTCATTTTACAGATACTAGGAGGCAGTTTTGTTCTTTTTTCCACACACAGCCTTCATTCTGTTGCACAGCTTGAAATGCTGATGTTCCAATATGGGAAATACCCATTTGCTGAGACCAATATAGATTCTCTGAAACTTGTTTTGAGGCATGGGCATTGCTTCATCCATCAGGGAAATCAAGCAAAACTCAGGCCTCAAATCTGTCTTAGCTCCCAAATGAAAAAGATCAGCAGACCCCAGTCCCCACCAGCAGAATTTATTTGCCTTAGGAAGTGCTGAGCAGTTGGTAGACCCGAGCAATTGGTGTCCACGGGGAGAAAGGGACTGACCCATCTCCTCCTTAGAGGCTTTGTTGTAAGCATGGGCATACTTCACAAAATCTCCTGCCTTTTAGGGTAATATGCACCACCTTCAGCAGTGTTTTTATGAATGAAGGTGAATGATAGCAACTCTAAAGCCTTTCTAGCTTGTAATGGACCAGTTAGCAGAATCTGGAGATTGAAAGGATTTACTGGAGGGGGTCTCTTTCACTCCTCCACCTCTATAGCTCCTCTTAACTTCATTATTAACTCCCCAAGTGCTACTGAAGAGCTGCTTCTAACCACCAGGTCTCACTGATTATCTGCTTTGGTGCTAAACAGAATGTTCCCAAAATTTGCCAGAGAGGCTTTGGCTGTCCTTCCTTGTTTTCCAATGTTATTTATTGATTTTTTTTAAACCTGGGCAATGTGTCCAATCGATGCAGAATTTGCTTTTAAGGGAAGGGAGGCAGTCAAGCAGAGCTGCCCAGTTATAATGCAGCAAGGAGAGAGATTCAAAGCAGCCTTGAAGATCAGGCTTGGAAAGCCCTTTTGGGAGATGGATGCTCTGGGATTAGATGAGCTGTGTACCTACCCTCCACCTTCAGCAGGTACAATACAGGACCCCAACAGATACTGTGTGTTCCCAGATGCTGTCATTGCAGACCATGGATGGCCCAGTCTGTAAGAACCTCTCTGCCAGCCACTGCTATTCAGCTGTGCATAGCCACACAAATGCTTCTGCTTCTCTCCTCACTTCTTCACACCTGCCTGTTCGTTTCTGGAGGATTGGTAGCAGAAGCATTAGCCTTTGGGATGTCACACTGTGTCCTCAGTCACAGCTGAGCTGAGGGCCCTGCAGAACTGCTTAAAACCTGCTGAATACACCCCTCCCGTGCAGCTCAGGACTGGGTTTCACTTGGGAGGTGGCAGTAACAATCTCTTCTTTGCTGTGCCTTCATGGTATGTCATGTAGTAAAGAGCAGAGCTGATGTTCTCCTCCCCCCTTCCCGAGTGCTTTACCCTCTGCTGGTATTTCTCCTGCTCTTTGGTTCTTAATGTGCCCAAGAGAACAGCTCACTGCTGACAGTGGGATCACATTTGCAGGGACTGACAAGAGAAAACATGTGTCCTTATCTAGTTCCCCAAGCCACCAGCTGCACGGAAACGTGCCATCCTCTGTGTCAGGCTTCCCACTTGTCCCATCTTTGTGGATGGATTCTCTCTGCTTCCTCCCACCCCTTTCCTCCTGCCTCTGGTGTGGGACGAGGAGGAGGTCAAAGATGTACTGATTGCACTGCTGTACAGCCTGGAGGAGAGCAGAGAGCACTGAGCAAATCCTGACAGCAGCTTTTCTGTCACAGGAAAGCAGGCTGGAGCTGTCCCACAGCCAGTGTGCTGCAATCCAAACAACAGCTTTTGGGGAAGGAGGGAGATCAGATTAGGTGAGGAAAACATTCTTAGCTAGACAGTCTGGTAGAGATGGGAGGGAACACAGGGAGCTGCATCATGTGGTGGGTGCAGGTTCCAGGGGCTGGGGGGGCACTGATGCTGCCTCAGAGTGACAAACAATGTGAGGGGGGTGTTCAGACCTGAAATTGAGGCATCATCTCTACTTGGAGTTTAGGTGGCTGAGTGGAAGGGTGCTGTGAGTGAACTGAAGCTTTGCTGTTCTCTCAGATGCTGCCTTCAGCTGTCTCAGAGATCCCAAGGCACTGACAGAGAAGTGACTTATTTTGCTCTCTTTCAAACCCAGTCTGAGGATGAAGATTTGCATTGCATTCTGGAAACTTTGGGAAAAGGGAGTGTAGGTGAAGCATGACAGAAAAGAATGCAAGAAAAGGAACTGAGAACTAAAGCAGAGACTGGAGAGCATAAAAAAACACATTAACAGATGAGAAAGAGAGAGCAGTGTGAGGAGAAACCAAAGACAAACACATGCCATGTATAAAAAACAAAACTAGGTGAAATAAACTCTTTTAAAGCAGAAGGGAAACAGTGGGCATTGCTTAAACTATCTCCAGGCTCTGCAGTTTGGCCTGTTCTTGTTAAGTGCTAACTTTCTGTGGTGGGCAGGTAGTTACAAACCCTGGCTTCTAAATATCTTTGTGATTTGTGATGGTTAACACCTTTTCCTTCAGAATGCAGAGTCTTGTTTTTGTCCTCCTCCCAGTTCCTTCTTTCTTTCCTGAATGAACCTCTCGTTCTAGCTCCCTGGTTTCTGAGCAGTGTTCTGGGGTGACACGACATGGGGTCAGTCTGAGGAAAGCTGGAGCACTGGTGATGTGAGTGCAGAGGTGCTGGAGTCAAACAGGCTTGTGCAGCCTGGGTCATCTTGCCTGGAGTTGATTAAGAACTAGGCAAAGAGCTGAGTTTTTGAGCTTGAGTCATTTTGTTTAAACACTGAACTGTAAATCTTCTGATTGTTTAGTCATTATTTCTAGAGAGGAAGGGAGATTTACTTACAGTCTCCTACAGCAAACCCCCTTAGTGCCCTTTCCACAAATGATGACATTTTTCAGAAGGTCACAGTGGCTTTCTTTATGAACTAACATTGCTCCATAAGCACATGCAAAATATATTGACTTGCATGATCTATGCACTTGGAGTGTGAGCCTGTGAATCAGGAGACCTCATTCCTTATTCCTAGTGTTGTCTTGAACTCTCACAGAGCCTTGGGCAAATCATGATGCTGGAGATTGTTGTATCTGCATGGCTTTTCAAAGGAGGTAGAACTGTGGCAGGAACAGGCTTTTGTTAGAGAAGGTGTAAAAAGGAATAAATTGGCCTTTTATTTGCTGAAGTGCTTATTACAGTGGTGAGGGGGTTGTCTTTAGATCCTAATGCCACGAGCTTAAGGTTTGTTGTGAAGATTCCTTAATCACGATGTAGCTGCAGTGACAATGAGATCCATGTCACTTTCCTCAGAGAGGCTTAAGGAAGTGATGTTTCAGGAAAGATTGTTGAGCTGTGAAAAGAGGACTAGTGTCCCTCCTCACCATCAGGCTGCAGAAAACACTCTCTGCTGTCCACAGCTCTCCATCAGATTTTCCCCCAGGCTGAGCATACGGTGAGGATCTGAGCTAGGACATGTGGTCCCACCATGGCTGCTGAGCAGATCCCACTGGAGAGCTTTCCTCACCTCACGTGAGAGAAAATGTGCATGCAGCACTGCAGCAGGTTCCCATCTGTTGGCCTGTGTGTGGCTGACTGCAGACTGGGAGTGTGTCCCAGAAGCAGCACGTCTTGGGTGGTGGGGAGGGGCCGGGGTGCTGACTGCTCCCTCCATGGGAAGGAAGCAAATCTCAGTCAGAGAATCATGTTTGGCCTAGGGAATTTGACTTGGATTTAACACCCAAGCATGGCCCTGGGGAAGCAGACGGAGAGGAGGTTGTTTATTAGACATATGCTCTGGGTGTTCGTGCATATGGAGTTGGTGGTGCTGCTATATAAAATGTTATATATTAGCTAGATATGGATGAGAAGGCTGCTGCTCCGAAAGGTTTAATTTCTTGGGTGTTGAGAGACAATCAATTTACAGAAAGAACATACAGTAAGAGCAAATCAAATAGACAGTTAAAAAACCCCATAAAATTTCTAGCACATTAGCAAAGCATTATGTATCTCATTCCGTGCAGACTATAGGAGTAGAGCAATGAAAAGATGGCTAATTACAGATGCTCAGGCAGAGCACTTTGTGCAGATCGGGTGGGATAATGAAATTAATCAAGTATACATGTTAAATTAGCCCTCAAAGGTCAAAGAAAAATAAGCAGGACATGTGTGAAGCTCTGATCTTCCCCAAAAAGCCAGTACACTGTACAAATTAACGTCTGCATCAGACACTTTGTTAGCAGTTGACAAGACTTTCACACATGCTCATGTTTCCCTAGGTGTATTAAATCTCCCTTTTTCAGCAGGAAATGATGGAGTGGGGAAAGAAGCGTGCAATCCTGGGGAAAGGATGCTTGGAAGGCAACCAAAGAGACCTTGTTATCAGTCTTGCTGATAAAATGCTTAATCCTCCCCTCACCGCCCTGTCTGTGAAGAAAGAGGCACCATGACAGTGAACTTGGCAGATATGGGATCTGAATGTGTGTGAGACAGTGACACCCCAACAGCTTCACTCGTTCTGTTGCTGAGCAGCCGGCAGAAGTCTCTTCTCCATTTGCATCTGTGGGGAGCTTAAAAAAAAAGTTTTCAGGCTAATGTGCTTGGTTGCTTTTATCACTGACTCAGAAAGTGTCTCCTGCCTTAGTTTGATTGCTAAGACAAAAGGAGGATTTTTGGAAACTTCTGAAATTACAGATTTTGCACATATAATTTTACATCTTTCTTAAAAGATTCTCTGCTGATGCAGAAGGTCCCTGTTTTGTCACAGAGAGCTTTGCACAAGTCGAGTTACTATAACAACCAAACACACCTTTTCAGTCCAGGAACCATCCTCTCATCCTGGTCTTCCTCTTTCTTTTAGAATCCCAGAATCACTGAGCCTGGGAAGGCCCTTTAAGCCTGAGTCCAGTTGTTAGGCCAGCCCTGCCAAGTCCAGTGTTATGGAAACACATACCTGGCTTCATCTCTACAGATAACCTAGAAATGAAGTGAGATCGGAGGAAGATGTTTGTCTTAGCTGTTTCTGTACCAAAACACCTGCTTTCCTTTCAGGATGATCCTTCTGAAAAGCCAGCAGAGAGCATCCCAGGGAGCTGGGATCATTGCGGGATGAATGCCACCGCTGATCTGCTGGTGTGGCTGCGGTCACACTGTGCTTCTCCTTTCCTTGCTGGGGCTCCTCAGAGCTCTTGGCAGCTGGTGGGAGAAGAGTAGTCTTCAGACAACTCCACATATGCTATAGAACTATATATCCACAAAAGCATGTGTATTTATTTTCTTCTTATTTTTCTTGCACATTGAACTCTGAAATCCTTAAGAATTTGAGCCTCTACCTCGAAGATGACAGCACAGTGTAGAACAGTTTAGTTCATAACCAATCTGTTTGCTAAGCACTGTGTTACCTTCTTAACTTCATACTTTTCTGTCTGAAAAAATAGTAATAGTCTTAGCATTGCATCATCAAAAATGAACAAGTAGTACAGATGACTGCACACAAAAAGCCAAAGCATTCAACTCAGCCTTGATCCTCTCTTCACTTCCATCTGTTCTCCCCAAGTAAATTATTACAGTGTGGGTTCTCTCCTTAAAATGCTGCTGCTTGTGAAAGAAAACAAGCTGGGGTAAGCTATTAAGAAAATAACACTGTTGTGGTTTTAAGGATAAAGCAGGGAAAAAATAACTTCATTTAAGCTGCTCAGAGATTTTTCAAACTGGAGTTGGTCTTCCCTGGTGTCTATTAAATTAATAAACCCCCAACCTTTCTGCAGAAATCTGTCACAGCTTCAGATTAAATGCTTTCTGATATATGCCATAATGATTGGTTTGGAAGTTGTTGAAGGCAGCAGGAGTGAAAATACTGGGGAAAAAGACTGTCCTCCCTCCAGAGCTGAAGTGTGCTGGGGAGAGGCTGCTACAAGCAATGGTTTTGGTGAGGGAACTTTTCCTGGTCTCCTAAAGTGCAGGTTGAGGCTTGAAAAGCCAAAAGCCTTTGTGTGTGCATCAGAAGGTTTGGGGTGAGGTGGTCTGTGTTGCTGTGTCCAGCACAGCTTTATGAACTGGAGCTACTGCTGTCCCAGGAAGAAAAAAGCAGCAGTGTATAACAAAGATAATAATCCACCTGTGGACCCAGAGCTGTGCTCGAGAAACTTCCCTTGCATAGGAGTTGCTAAGATGCTCATTTGTGCTCAGGTAAAAACTTGGTGTGAATTTTATAGCCCAGCTGGAGTCAAAGCTTCAGGTTGTGCCTTTGTTGGTGTGGGCTGAAGCAAATGAGCTGCTGTGTGGAGTTCTCTTGACTAAAGCTCAGCTCAGGGGCAGATGATCTGCCTTGGCAGTGCCAGTGGGTGGGTAAACTGGCCACAGCAGGTCCCCTAGAAGGCCTGGTGCTGTCCTTCACCAGCACTGCTGGGCTGGCACCAGGCAATGACACTAACATCCCAGCTTATATATACTTGTGGGATTAGCTGCAGGTTAAACTAAACAGGGTCTAGTTTAAAGGGAGATATGCACACTTCAGTGGGGTTAGGACTTAACTTTGTTAGGTGGATTAGCATTTACTGCTCAAAAAATTTAAGAATTCAGTGTGATTCAAACTGTTTGCTTCTTTCTTGAGCCAAAAAAGAAAAAAAATGAAATGGAAAAAAAAAATCCATTTCATGCCCAAATTTGAACTAGGAGAATGCTTTGGAAAGGCCTGTGATCAGGCAGCTAAAAAAGTTTGATGCATCAGAAATGAGACAAGCTTGAGAGCCTTTATCTGGGAGATTTCTGAACTCCATTTTGCAAGGAGTGAGACAGGGTTTAAATAATTCAGATAAACCTTGGTTAGATATTGTATATGTTACAGTTAGTCTCAGCTGAATTTTTTATTGTTTCAGTTGAAGTTGTATTTTAGTGTACTGGAGGGTCAGATTTGTAAAGAAGCTCTTTCCTACTTAAAGGATGAAACGGGGAAGGCAGGGATTTGTTTTAGAATTGATTGACATCCTCATGGTATATTCTTCTGCAAATCTGCCTGAATATTTTAGTAGTTACATGATAGTGGGTCTCTTCTGAAAATCTACCTTTAAATATATCTTTTAAAGGCACAGAGGTTATAGCTCTTTCTATAAATAAAGCAAACTTGTTCAGTGCTTTATGTATTGGAGTTTGTGAACTCCAGAGTCTTCTCAACTCCAGCAGAGGGTGGCTAGCTGCAGCCTCCTGGTTACCCTGGGCTGGGGAGTGGGAGCACAGGGGTGGGCAGTGGGTCCCTGGACCCTCTTGGATGCCCCCATGGGGATGGAGCCCCAGAGCCTCAGCTTGGAGTTCTGATGTGGTTTTGGATCAGTTCCTGCACTTTAACACCCCAAACTCCAGTCTAACTCCAGACAAAGAAAGTGTCAGGACTACAGCCCTGCCACAGCCGAGGGAGGCAGGGAACTCCAAAAGCTTTGATAAATATCTGAGATGGTTAATTGTTCAATTTAGTGCTTGGCTGGCAGGGAAATCAGATGCATACGGTAATGACACCGTGTTTCTAGCATTACAGACACTCTGGGACACTGTGAATATGCATGCTGCAGTGCTATATTAAACCAAATGCTAGCTCTGTAGCTGACAATTTGGCTTCGTTAGCATAAAACAATTTGGTTTTATTGTAGCAGTGAAGAGGGAAACATTTTTATAATAATTTGCTTTCATTATACATTTATATTACTTCTTCCTACTCAGTATTCTTATTTTTTTTAACAAAACAAAAAGCCTTTTACAACCAAAGGGGCTGCTTAAAAAGAAATAAATAAAGAAATCCCAGTCTGATTATTTCTGTTTTAATAATATTTAGCAGGGGGAGTGTTGGCAGAAGAATGCAACTTTAATATCCATCCACTCTCTACATCTTCCAGATATTTTTATTGAAAAGCCTATATATGATACTTCAAAATCTGCACGATAGTAAAAAGTTATTGTGCTTGTGATTCTCTCAGGATGCGAGAGAGATGATTTGGAAGGAATAATAATATCTTTTATTAGGTCAACTAGTGTAATTGGAAAAAAAATGGAGAGGAAGCGTGTTTGAGATCATGCTTGAAGCTCTCCACCTATGTCAGTCTTGTCTAGTAACAGCTATTGCTGCTTTCTGCAAATCCTGCCTCTTCTAAATCACAGACTCTCCTCCAGGAAAACTCTTCCCCAGATGCTGTTTGTGCAGGTTCTCGTGTCCCTGGGATGTGGCTTTTCCATCATGGTCAGCTACCCCTGGATCTGGGTGTTCTCTTTCAGAGCAGCTGGATCTCTGCTGCTGCTGGGCTCACTCTGCCTTCTCTTGCTGTGCCCACAGTGACCTTCCTCTTCCTTTTCTCAGCCAAAAATGCCTTTTCTGTTGGTGCTCTGCTGGTTGGAGATGCACCAGGAGCAGGGTAGATTGTCCTTCTGGTTATCTAGATTTGCAGGGCAAATCTGCCAGGGCCCTGCCTTACACCTCTGCTGCTGACCTGGAGGGGAACTGTAAGGAGGCTGGATCCTGCTCAATCTGTTGCTGGGAGGGATCCATGCAGTACTCTGGTCCATGTGCCTGGTGCTGGGTCCTACCTGCCCACTGGGAAGGAGACATTGCAAGTGGGACTTGAACCTGTGGCTGTGCTTCCTTTGCCTCCCTTCAGAGGAGACAATAGCTGTGTTTTGGTATCAGGCTTCACCTGCATTTTGGTATTGAGCTGAACATCCATGGCTCCAGGGAGACTTCTTGGGGCCTGTCAGTACTGAAAGGGGCCTGTCAGAAAGATGGGGACAGACTTTTTTTGTTGTGACAGGACAAGGGGTGATGGTTTTAAACTAAAAGAGGCTAGTTTAGGCTAAAGAGAAGGAAGAACTTTTTGACACTGAAGGTGTTGAGACCCTGGCCCAGGTTCTCATAGAGGTGGTTGATGCCCCATCCCTGGCACCATCCCAGGTGAGGTTGGCTGGGGCTTTGAGCAACCTGCTCTAGGTGCAGATGACCCTGTTCCCTGCAGGTTGTTGGACTGGATGGCCTTGAAAGGTCCCTTCCCACCCAAACCACTCTAGAATTCTAAGATTGTGATGTTCCATCTTGCTGCTAATTTGCTCCTTTTTTCACTACAGGGGTAGTTAGTTCCAGGTCTTAGCTATGGTCAGTCATTAATTAAGATGGTGTTATTCAGCTAATTAAAAGAGTCTCTCAGGAGAAAGGAGTGCAGACAGGGTGTGCAGGTAACCTTCAGTAGGTGAGGGGCACAGCACTGAACAGGCAGGTTGCCATTAGTCAGGTGCTGGGCTCTCCCCTCACTGGTCATCAGCCAGATATTCCATGCTTTGGGAAGCTGGGCTGAGTTGCAGTATCAGCACAAAGCAGAGTCTCCACGAGGAGACCACATGGTGTTTCCAAAAATGCATCTGAAGGAATTTCTAGCTTGTGAATTACCAAAGCAGCTCTAATTGCTCCCAGGAGGCAGGTGTGTAAGAAGCTGAGAACGCTGCCTTGTCAGGTTTGATGCCTTCTGATTTTCACACAAGATCCTGGGGATGGGTAGCAGCAGCCAAAGGATTTGGTAATTGGTTGTCCTTTGGGGTGTTTCTATTTGTTTGGTTGAGGTGTAGGTTTTGGTTTTAAGCTCTGGAGTTTGGGGTTCTTCTCAGTGCTCTGGAAGCCCCATCCCTGAGAAGATTCCAGGTGAGGTTGGCCAGGCTCTGAGCAACCTGCTCTAGGTGCAGATGTCCCTGCTCCCTGCAGGGGGTTGGACTGGGTGATCTTGAAAGGTCCCTTCCCAGCCAGACTACTCTTTGTTTCAGTGACTGTGGAAATCCCTGGAAGCTTTGCAGTGGTGGCAGTGAACTTGATTTCAGGCAGAAAATGGGTATGGACAGGGGTGAATTAAGCATCACTCTTGTATACTTTCCAGGTCTTACCATACTCCTGGGCTCATTCCCAGATCTTGGTTTTCATGGAGTTTAGCATTTGAAACAACACAAAACGGTTGCCTGCAAAAATCCATCAATCCTGAAATCAGGAATGTCCTCAGTGGGATCAGCTGACATTGGGGTGTAGGTGAGGCCCTGCAGAGGTGGCAGGCTGAGAACTCCTTCCTCTGAGACACTGCAGAGTGTTGGGGCAGTAGCAGTTTCCTTGCTGTCTGCCAGCAAAGCAAACATGAAATCCTGCAGTGCTGAGACTCGGCAGCTCTCTGGCCCTGATTTATCTGTCACTGGCAGCAATTCTGTTTGCTAGTTACCTTGAGTCCCTGGGGTCAACATGTGTAACTCAGTGGCACCATGCATCAGTAGGTTTGACACGAGGTATCAGAAGTTACCTTCTTAATCCCATCATTTACAGTTGTCAACCCAAAACACCAATTTCTGTATTTTTCACTTCTTCTGTTGGGGCAGAAATTCCTCAGCATTGTGTTCCTGAAGGGACTGTTTTCACATGTGAATACCTAGAGTTAGGTGGTGTATATCTACTTCATTTTTCACTAGCAGTGGAGGAAACAAGTGACTAGGGAAATCAATGGGAATTGCTGCAAGTTCTGTATTCTTTTAAATTAGTTTGTTTATTTGGTTATATATGGATTTATGTGCTTGTCATTAAGCACCTAAGTACGAAATGCTTGGCCTCGGGTAGTTTGTGATTTCTCCTCTATTTACCTTGATTAGTGGCTGCTTGTTGCAAATCCCTTTCAGGAAAATGAAGAAAATCTTCATTCTCCACAGTGGTGAAGAAAGAAATATTTGAATTAACAGCTTCATGATTAAAGAGTTTTATTAGTTTTAAAGGTGAAACAGGACCTCAGAGATTCAGGGGAGAAAAATAGGGAAGGAAAAAAAAGAAGATATGCAGTGTAGGAAGAAGGGATGAAAGACCAAACTGAAAATTATATATCATGCACAGATCATAAAATGAGATTAACATGAGAGCTTCTCATTTAAGTTTTTTGTTTGATCGTGAATTAAAGGCTTTAGAATCAAAAGAATCTGCCCTTTTTTGATTGTTTGTTAGTTTTGTTTTTAATACTGAGAAAATCAGCCACCCATGCAATGGCAGGATTCCTGAGCAGCATTCACAAGGCAGAGCAGGCTTTCTGGAGAGCTGCTTGCAGCACTGTGATGCTCCCTGCTCCTCAGCTCAGCCTTGCTCTGGAGCAGCCTCTGCTCCACTGAGGCAGGACAGGGGCACCTGCTCAGGCCCTGAGTGCTCACCACTGCCCCAGCAGCAGCTCCCAGC
Source organism: Ceyx cyanopectus (assembly GCA_013401355.1). Taxonomy (NCBI): domain Eukaryota; kingdom Metazoa; phylum Chordata; class Aves; order Coraciiformes; family Alcedinidae; genus Ceyx; species Ceyx cyanopectus. The sequence continues at coordinate 41,332 of VYZU01063809.1, read as the reverse complement.
ACACCTGAGTGGTCAGAGAGAGCAGGTAAGTGACACACCAGCACTCTGGTTCATTAGACAGCCTGATGGTCTGTGCTCTGTGTTTGGTAAACCCTGCTAACGGGGCATGGCCACAGCTTCTCTGCTCTGGCTGTGCTAGAGAATCAGTGCCTCTCTTTGCAGTGCTATTGCTAGCGTCCCAGCAAGGTCATCTATCTTGCCAGTGCATGAAGTTGTGACAATAATGGATTCCTCAGACGTTCATTCTGCAGTCTATATGCTAATCAGTGTCATTTCTAGGCCATTAAAAAAAATATGTAAAACTTTAAATGCCTTTGAATGTCTAATTAAAAGCTGTTCATCCCCACATTCCTTTGGCAATGAGATGCCATCCTGATAGCCCTGCATCAGATCCAAACAGGAGCATAACTGCTGAGGGGCTGTGTGTGCTGAGACCTGCAGCAGGAGCTGTTGGAATGGTCCTCATCTCTCTCTGCTCCCTGCAATTATACTGGCAAATTCATCAGGTCACAGAAGAAGGGGTGAATCTTGGAGGATCCTCTATCACATTCCACTGCCTGGGTTTTCCTGTGGCCAGGGCTGATGTCTGGCAGCTGCTGACCCTTCAGCTGCACTGTGGGATTTGGGGCTGCCCTGCTCTGCCAGCAGGCCCCCTGTACTTCCCAGGTGATGCAACAGAAAAGCAAAGCTTGTTGAAAAAACAGTGGCAAGAGAAAAACTGTTGAGAGAGATGACAGTTTGAAGTGCCTACAGGACTCCACGGACAGACTTAGAGGACCCTCTGGTCTTCCCAGCATGTTAGCAAATAAGTTTAATGGGCAGTAGGCTGAGTCAGTCCAATGATGAATGGAGACAATAGTTATCTCCAAACAACTCATTTAATGTACCTTTTATCTCTGAGGCAGTGATGCTTCTGAGAGGGTCTGTGGATGGCTGCCATTTATCTAGACAGATGGACTCATTTACAGGAAGAGGAGAGGCAGAGATACAAAGATTGACTTTGCTGCTGTTTTTGAGGCTGTGCTGGAAAGCCCGGGGGTCCATGGGGTGCTGGGAGTGCAGTGCTAATTGGATCTAGAGAAAAAGGGTAGGTGATAAGGACTATCTTCCTGAGAACCCAGGAGGGAGATGCAGAGAAGACCAGTGTTTGCAGTGGCTTATCTGAATCATTAGCACTGTTCCTCCAGGTCATTTCTGCACCGAAAACTCCGAGTCCTTTCCTTGCTTCTGTCTTCAGACTTATAATTTCTTAGCAGTTTCTGGCCTGATCAGGCAGGTTTTATTTTATTCAGGTAAATTCTCTTTTCAGTCTTAAATTAGTGGAGGTTTTGCCTGAATAACGGCGAAATTATTTGGTTCTTCAAGCTATTATTTCAAGTATTGTAATTCCTCAGTACTCCATTTGTGTGTGGAGCTGCCTTGGGCCCTACCTGGCTTAAAAAGGATGCCAGAAAAACTCCTGCAGAGCAGGAGGGAAGGAAGGGGCTGCTTCACACAGGACTCTGAGTGCTGCCAATATGTAGTGCTTTCGAAAGAGACCTTCTGGTGATGAACAAAGTGTATGTGATTTGTAGCCATTTTCTGATGTTTGTAAAAGTACTGACATTTCAGTGAACAGTTGTGCTGGACTGAAATGCTGTTTGTTTTAGTGGCTTTCCCAGTTGGTCCAAAACTGTAAAAGCAGCACTTCAAATTGTGAACACGTACCTTCCAACTTTTCCTGGGATAAAAGGTATAGAAATGTTGAAGACATCTGAAGTGACTTTTGATGGGGGTTTAAAAAAAAAATCAGAACCCCTTTTGAACTGCTTTGTCATTGTGATGCGAGAGAAGTTTTGCTTTGCTTTGCTTTCCTCTTGCTGCCCTTAGCATGTGAAGTTTTCCTCTGCCTCTGTCCTTTGCTGAACTTTTCAACTGTGCCACTGGCATCGAAATACATTTCAGATTTTCCTCTGACTCTCTGCCAGCAAATTTCCTTCCATGCTCACCTCTTATCAAGGGGCTGAGTATCTCTCCATGGGTTGTATAGTTCATCCCAGGGTCTCTCTGATTTAGAATACCTTGTAACTTTAAAGTTGGGTTGTTTTTTTTATCCTCAGAGTTTGGATTTTTTTCCTCCTTTTTCTAACTTCTTTCATAGTTATGTCTGTTCACCTTAAACCTGAGTTGTGTCCTGTACCTAATCTGTACATGTTTTAGAAATTAAAAAAGCCATCTGATGTCAGTGTGCTGTGTGATTGGCAAGGGCATCCTTAAAACCTGTATTTTCAGTTAGGAAAAAATCAGATCAAGACTAAGGACATGTGTTTGCCTGACACTTGAGATCCCTGTGCTTCAGGAGAAGGGAATCTGCTTTCTGCCTTAGCTCACTGCTAGAAGAGACCTTATATTCCCTGACTCAGTTTCATTGTTCATTGACTCATTTTGTGGAAAAAGAGGGAAAAAGAGAAAAGCCCCAATCTCTGCAACGGCAGAGCTCCAATCCTAGCAGCTCTGACTGCCATCCACAATACTCAGTGAGCTGATGGAAGCAGCCAGGGTGCCATTGCTCCCTCATCTCTCCTCCCTGCACAGCCCTTCCCAGCTAATCCAGTGCTGCCACAAGGGGGATTTCTGGGGGAAAAAAGGAGTTTTTCATTGTCAGGGGCCTTAGCACGCTGCTGGGCTACACGTGCCTGTGAAATACATTTCATGCCTCGTCTGTTACCTAAATGAGATGTGAAAGCAGTTCACACCTCCTTTACATTGGGCTGCTTTAGGAACAGCAGAGATGCAGTTCTGCTGAAAGTAGTGAAATGAGGTCAGCAACCTCCTTCTCTCCTTGGATTGTGGCCACATGGCCTGATCCTTCCCACGGGCTGAGCTGGAAATGAATCTCTTCTCTGAGGCAGGTTGCTATGAAATGCCAGCATCCTCCAGCGTGTGGCACTCACCCGTGTTCTGCAGGGAAATACAAATGTAAGCTCTGCATTTACACCAGTTCCCTGAACCCAGACTGGTTCCCGCTGTGCTGAACACAATATAATCAAGGTGAATAAACAGGAAAATTGACTAAACTGATAGGAAAATAACACCCAAGAAAAAAAAGACTAAAATAAATCTGTGCATCTGAGCTGCCCCGACTCCTTGGCTGAGTCTGCAGCAGGGTTTGCACTGTGTGGCTGTCTGAGCAGCTGAGGGCTGCTGGAAGTCAGGGCACTTTTGGTGGTGTAAATACCTGTGGAAGAGAGGACTGCAAAAGCCCAAGGAGATCATAGTGCAAATTCTACCACTTCACCACTTCTTTCCCCAGCTGAGTCCTGGTGTTGAACACAGGGTGGGAAGGTAAAGCTTACAAGGAGCCATCTACATTCTGCTCCCTTCATGGCGGAGGATGGCCATGCTGTGCTTGCTTTTGGTTTCTGTTGTCTGCAAAAGAAGTCTGAGGTGCACGTGTGGGCACCAAGGTTAGTTGAGATGATTTCCACTCCTCAGCCTGTCTGCTAATGGAAGGAAGCTGGAGCAAGGGGAAAATTGTCCTGTTTCCCTAAGAGGCAATGCTGAGGTCACATCTCAGCATCCTGCACGGATGTTCTCAGTTCATTTGGCAGCTGCAAGAGGGGCAGATCAGGGAAGCCAGTGCATTCACAAAGCAGCAAACTAAACAAAGCTATCCTGGCTCCACTGTGTGACAGCCAAAATATTACTGGCCAAGTGGAAAAAGGCAAAATCTGTTGAGGAAGAAATGCTATTTCCAAGCTTTGTCAGAGAAATCACAAACATTAAGAATAAACAAACTGGAGAGTGGAAAATATTGGTTGGTCCTCTTTCAGTGTGTGTCAGACTGATGGGGGGGAACGTGCTGGACCTGCTGGAGATAGGTGAGACTAAAAGGTGCTGAAATGCTCATTAGATGAGCAAGCAGCCTTAATGAGTAGTTAGTTGCAGTGCTGGCTCTGTGGTTCGGTTCTGCCTGCCCTCACACCATGGAAGATGCTTGGAGGGCTTCACAGGATCCTTCCTTTGTGCTCAGGTTTAATGAGCTGGAGAGAATGGTTTGACTGGTTCCATGATTCAGAGATGCACCTCGTGATCGTGTTAATGCTTTTAACCCTCCCTCTGCAATGACACCTCTGTGTTTTTCTGCCTATTATGTGCCAGTTGTTTATGCACCTCTCGGGGCAAGTCCAGTGCTCCAGGGGCAGCCTGTGTCTGTGGATTCACAGTTCACAGCTGCTCTGGGGCAGATGCAGTTGTGCTGGTGAGTGTTGGGGCTGCTTCACTGAGGAGCAGCACCATGATGACTAAAGTCCTGAAAAAATACTCCTCCTACTTTTTGTCAGGCTTGGAACTATCTCAGCTCAGGGCTTTTCCATCCCTTGTCATCCTAAGTGCTTCAGATGTGATTTTTGTTTCCCTATTTTTGTGTACTTTGGTTTCATTTTGTTGCACCCTAACCCGGGGCAGTTGTGCTGCCTGTGGGACAGTGGAGAAAGAATTTAAATACACAGAAGTTTACAAAACTGGGAGTCTCAACCTGTCTGGAACTTCATGGTCTCCCTCCAGGGTTTATGGAGATACTCGGGAGCTAGGGAAAGTCAGGGGCCTGAAGAACTGTTTTGTTTTTTCCATCTGTCCTCCTTTCCTCAGTGTCTGCATCTCACGTAGGCAGATCTCCAACTGAATTGTGAAGTGTCGCATCCATTATCGCAGCACTTGCTTGGAGCTGAGCATCTTCAGCTGCCAGAATATTCCATAGTACACCCCTCCGTGAAAACGTTGCATGTTCCAAAAGAACTTGGCTCTTCTTGTATGTGTCAGGCTTTTTTTTTTTCTTTTTCTGAAAGATACTGCTTTATTTTTGGCTTTGTTTAGAAGAACATGGAAGTGTTAACAATTTATTCGCAGTGTGAGACAAACAGATATTAATAGAATTTTAATGAAGGCCTCTCAACAGGATCTCAAGATTATTTTTTTTTTTATTGAGTGTTGTGTGTGTTCCTGTTAATGCTGTGAAAGTCAGAAATACAGGCATCATAGGACAAGTATGGAAACAAGTGCACCACGTTGCCAGAGACAGCAAGAAGGGAGGAAGGCAGGGGGCAGTTTCAGCTGGGCAGTGCCAGATGCTGTCACCACCAAAGCAACTCTCTCCAGATTCCCTTACACATCATCCCTGAGCAGTGTGAACAGACTCAGGGACACTGGAAATGGATCTTCAAGGTGGAAGGGCCTTTCTTGTTTTGGATTCATCTTACATCTCTAAATAATTGCTTCTCCGTTCTGCCTTTTAGATATATATATAATTTAAAACAGGTGCTACCTGCTGATACTCCCTTAAAAGCCCCCGTTTTAAGTACACAGAGGCACAGTTTCAGATCTCCAGCTTCCCATCCTTGCAGCTCAGTGACCTTAATAATGCCTCTGCCTACTGAAGTGATAAAGAGAGGATGTACTTCTGTTGGCCCCTACTCTCTGAAGTGAAATGTTGAAGCTTTCATTTTGTTAGTGAGAAAATCCTTGCTCTGCACCCTCTCATCTCTGACCCTGTATTTTGTTACTGCACTGTCATCTATTCTGGGGCCACGGCTGGCCCTGGTGCCAGGTTTCTGTGGGGAGAGCTGGTGCACCTCTGGCAGGCAGCTTCCCAAAGGCTGAGTGCCCTTCCCTGAGGAAAATCCCCTTCTTCAGTGGACAGAACAGAAAGGCCAACTAGCAGAGTGTGCAGTGCCTGCCTACTTAGCAGCTGTGTGCAGGGAGGCTGCTGTTGGCTTCTCCTCCAGTAGCTCAGAGTTCAGCTGATAATTAGCAGGTTCCCTTTCAGCACAGCCTTGCTGAAGGGCACAGCTTCAGGTGCAGTTCATTCCCAAATGAACACTGACAACTCCATCCCAACTCCAAAACATGACCTGCTTTTAATGTAGGGTATGGCTCAGGCACATGTCTTTTGCCCTCTGCTGAGAGTTTAGTTAATTTGGTGGCTTTCACCCAGTTCTTTGCTTGAAATGGAAGCACATGGAAAGGCATAAGATGCTGGGGAGAAGGGGGTGGCTGTTTATTCAGGGAACCAGAAAAAACCCAACAAATTGGCAGCAGCAGTTTGATTAGGTAGGACTAGGATGTGTCAGCACTAATTAACTGAGATCTTAGTGTGTATCAAAACAAGGACCTGTGACTGTAGTTAGTTTTTCCCTTGTCCTGGGACAGATTTCTCACGCATGGCTCTCTCACCTACTCTTGGGCTTTCAGTGCCATGGTGAGAGGGCATAAAATATAAATAGATAAATAAGTATGCCCCTTGCTTTTATGTACAGCTTTTAAAGCATCTTTCAGTAATACAGAAAATAGTTACTAACCTCTTTGGGGAGGCAACTAAAGTCCTAGATTTTACTTAGAAAAGGGCTTTGCAAAGTTAATAGAAAAAAAATGAGGATCCCTCCCTCCAATGTTCAAGAGCCTCAGGGTGTGAAGCCATCACTGCAAAACACTGTGGTGATGCCCTAGAGGGAGAACCAAACACAGCAGCTCCAGTTGGGTTTGCTCTAACAGCTTGTGCTCTCAGGAGCAGCTTCCTTTTCGGTTTTTTAAGCTTTTATCTTGGAGGGCAGGGCAGGTTGACTGCTCAGCTGCAGCAGGAGCTGCTGCCACAGGACAGTTGGTTTGATTCCTGACACTGCACGCTGGCCACAGAAAAGAGAAAAAAGGAAGCAGTGGTTAGAGGGGAGCCTGTGTTTGCAGAAACCCTTCCCTCTCCCTCGCTGGTTTTTATTGCTTCCCCTCTCTACGATGGCATCTTGCTTTATTAAGACCCCTCTGGGGCTGCTGACTACTTTTATGGTCTTTTATGTGCAATCACCTGCAGCACAACAACAGAAGCTACACTTTATTTTAGCTGTGGCTCAGGAGAGAGGTGTTCCAGTCACAAGAGACACCAGCCAGGCCCCTTTTGCCCATTACACTTGAAAAATCCCCTTTGCCACCTGCTCTTGCTACAGACACGCCTGGTCCTGCTAGCAGTGTCAGATACAGCCCCTTTCCCCCATTTTTCAGTGCCCCCATCTCTTGCCTGCTAGCTCCATTTCTTTAGCATAGGTAATTGCCCAGTCTTACCACACTCCTGTGCATCACCTTACCCTGAAGATTTAATTCTGCTGAAGACTTTAAATTTCATTCTGAAGAGTTAAAAAAAAATAAAAATCTATTTTCTCATCCTGCTTTCTCCTTTTAATTTTTATTTTTCTGCGTGTGCCTCTCATGTGCCAAGTATTAAGTAGGAAAACAAAGATATATATCATCTGGAGCTGAGAGGGAGCACAGGTGCACCTACCAGGCAGTGAGCACAAACAAACCAATTCATTCCCAGGTTGTGATGCTCTATTGTGTGCTCATGCTTTATTCCACAGCCCAAGATGACACCTTGAGCCCGCCTACGTGCACACAGCTTGGAATGGAGATGTTTTCTCGGCTCTGGCAGCTGGCAAATTTTTGCTGCAACTGCTCAGAGTTGTTTGGTGCAGGTGCTTTGCTAAATACATGGAGGTTGGGGAGGAGAAGGAGGGGATGAGAGAAGAGTAGGGGGTGCAAAACAAAGAAAACAACAGGAAAAGAAAGTAATATCTCAAATATTTGTAAGTGCATTTCTTCCCCCAGTTTGCTGGCCTGTCTCCTGTTGCTACAGGCAAAGCTTCCAGGTCTGGGTTGAGGTGTGTGCTGGGCTCAGCTCTGCCGGACTGTAGCTGGAGATTGGGGTGATCTCTGTATAGAAATCATTTGCTATTCACCAGCTTGAGTTAGTGTTTTGGAAAAAAAGAATAGCTAGCCAAATTTGCCTATCACTTACCTACTGTTTGGCTTGGCTGTGGTCAAGGTGGCAGCAAAGGTAGCTCTTAATGGCTTGGGGGTGGAGTGGCCTCTCCTGGTTTGGCTCCAACTTGCTGCATATCTTTGGAAGTGACTTTGCTCCTCATGATTTTACTCTGTCTTCTAAGTCTCTGAGCTATTCTTGAGACAAAACATTGTGTTTGGAGTGTTTCTATCATCTGTCCCCCACAGGAATGTGTGAGCTCTCTGGTGGTGGTGTGTGGGTGGAACCTGTGAGGGTGGCTGGTTCCTGGCCTGCCCACGGAAGGAGGCAGGATGGGAATTGTCCCAGCAGCCACGTCTGTGGCCTCAGCACATCCTGCAGCTGCAGGTAACAGGGCATTAGGCATCAGAGGGTGTTTGTGTGCTGGATGAGAGCCTTTATTTCAAGTTTATTCCAACACCAAAGCAGAGCCTAGAAAAGGAGGAGCTGCATTTCTGTCCAGGAAGACACTAAAAAGCAGTCAGGAAAAAAATCCAAAGGATTATTTTTCTTGAAAAGGACTTTTTACCCTTTAGAGAACTCCAACAGTGTCTCCTTGCAGCTCCAAAATGTGAGAGTTTTCCCATCTTTTCAAGCATCTGCATGGGAGGAAAACAGTGAGCACTCAATCTTGGGTGAGAAGAAGAACCTATTGTCTTCACATTCCTGTTCTCTGCCCTGATCCCACCGTGCAGGGTGGGAAAAGTGGCTGCTCCAGGCACTAGAGCAGCAGTGCTTACCTGCTGGGGCTTAAGCAGCTTGCTCACTCCTGCTGATTCTGAGTCAGGCAGACTGATCAGTGTAGCTCAGTAACCTTCCTCAGGAGCTGCTTTTCCAAGCCCTTTGGAGCAGTGAAGCTGGAGGCCACTGAGTTTGTGCATCTGCTATTACTGTTTTATTTACTCCAGTTGTTGTGCAGCTTACAATACAGAGTGTTTTTATGAGAGCCTTGGAGATAAATGTCACATCTCTGGAGCTAAGCAGAGAAGAGGGAGCCAGGGGATGTTCTTCCAGGTTAGCAGGAGAGGAGTGAATGATTTACACAACTTCAGAAGCTCCCCGGGCCAAAGAGCTGCCACTGCAGAGTGGATTTTCAGCTTTGAAACTTGCTCAGAGTCACTGTTGCCTTCCAGCTTTGGAGGTTGTCCACCTGGAAGAGCAGCTCTTCCACAGATCTGTGATGCTGTGATGAGCCATGCCAAGGGCATTTCAATGGACTTCTCTGTCATGGCTGATTTCCACAAACCATTCATGTCCCTGGGCTGGATCCTAAAAGCCTGGTTATCTGGAAAAGGTTGGTAGTGGAACCTGCCAGAGTTTAGTATCTCTGACGTTGATACAGTCCACGTTTGATGGGAATATTTTGGACATTTAAGCAGGGGGATGGAACAGGATTCTATTCTGTGAGCCTTTTTTGTAAGTGACAAATTGAACTTCGGTCCACAAGGAAATCAGATCTTTACTAGAAAACTTCCCAAATGGCCACATGCATCATAAAAATGGGAGATGTTCTATTTGAACAGAAGCATTCTCAGTAGAAGAAGAGATTAGTAATTGGTGAAAGGCCAGATAAAGACATATTTTAAGTGCTCCAAAGGGATTTATTCTTGAACTGAGTTTGTCAGTAGGTGCTGCTTAGGCTTCGAGCAGTGAGGCATTGTGTGGCACAACAGCCACTGCAAATGGAAGATTTCTACCTCCAGCAGATCTCTAGCTCTCTAGATCAATATCAGTAAAAGCTGCTCAGAGATGCAGAGTAGATCTGAAGCAGACAGTTTACTCAGGAGCATAGCAGCAAGACCCACACCAAAGAACACTCATTTTTTCAGCAAGTCAACCAAGTCAAGCCTAAATGGTTCCTTTACCAAAGAATAAGATCAAATTAAGTGTGTTAGAGAGAAAATTTGCTGATGCTGTGCCCGAGTTCCTGTGCAATGTGCTGACCAGAGATCACTGTGTGAAAACTGAACTCAAGGTATTTCAGAAGCAAGAAGATTAATGAATTATTTCACAATTATTTAGTGATTCAGATGATACGTGCAGATCAGCCCTAAGCCACACATATATCCTGGAGCTCTTCCTGCATTTGTGTTTTGCTCAGTATCTCAGCAAGCTGAAACACAGCCCTAATTAGGGTGCTGTTAAAGTAATATAATAGGCTGTATAAAAGAAGTGTGTTCTCTTGGAAATGTAGATGCTTTCATACCAGTGATTGCAGTCCAGAAGGGGGGAAAGAGCCCACCAGTCTGCAGCACAGAAATCCCACTTCTGTCCTGTTCTCTGTGCAAACTGCCATGAAGGAATTTGGGAATGGGCTTTGCCATGTGAATTCCTCCTCCCCCTCTGGAGCCGTGGGTCAGGGCTGCGTGGCTGATGCCAGGAGGAGTCTGGGCAGCTGGTAGATGTTGTACTGCCATCACCCAAAGCTCTCTGGGCACCTGGAATTCCACTGTGCCTGTGCCCCATCAAAACAGTGACTGCACGTGCTTGGAGACTGGTCTCCAGTGCTCAGAGACAGCCTAGCCACTAGTCTCACCAAAATAATCATTGATCAAGTGATGTGCAGCATTATCAGCAGAGATTCTGAAGAGGAGAATTCTGGTATTGGAACTTTTAGGAACAGTAGTTTCTTCAAAGAGGCTTTCAGCAAAGCTGACCTGCTTTTGTTCATGATTTACTGGAGAGAGTCCAGTGCAGGGCACCAAGATGCTGCAGGGAGTGGAGATCTCCCTGCTGAGGAGATGCTGAGAGAGCTGGGGCTCTTTAGCCTGGAGGAGACTGAGGGGGGAGCTCAGCAGTGTCTGTCAAGATGTTAAAGGTGAGTGTAGGGAGGATGGAGCCAGACTGTGCTCAGTGCCATCCAGTGCCAGGACAAGAGGCAATGGGAGTCAGTTGGAGCACAAAAGGTTTAGGGTCAACACAAGGAAAAACTTTTTCCCAGTGAGGGTGGCAGAGCCTGGCAGGGGCTGCCCAGGGAGGTTGTGGAGTCTCCTGCTCTGGAGACATTCCAGCCCCCCCTGTTCCTGGGTGACTTGGTCTAGGTGATCCTGCTCTGGCAGGGGGGTTGAACTGGATGATCTTGTAGGCCCCTTCCAACCCCTGACACTCTGTGATTCTGTGATAACAGTCCTTGCTTATCTGGGATAGGGTTAATTTTCTTCCTAGTAGCCAGCCCAGTGCTGTATTTTGGGTTTAGGATGAGAATACTGCTGTTAACAGGGATGTTTTAGATGTTGCTGGGCAGTGTTCACACTGTCAGGGGCTGCTCAGCTTCTCCCCAAGCCCAGCAGTGAGGAGGGTGGCAATGGGCACAGGCAGGGCAGCTGCCCCCAGACCATGTCGTGTGCAGGGTATCAGTGAGGGGGGCTCTGGCTGGGGCTGCTGCTGGGGAGCTGGCTCAGCAGTGGTGGGTGGCAGGTGATGAGCAAGTGCATCATGTGTCACTTGTTTTGTGTACTCTGATTCTCTTCTTGTCATTAATATTGTCATTTCCCCTCCCTTTTCTGTCCTATCACACAGTCTTTATCTCAACTCATGAATTGTATGTTCTGTGGGGTTTTTTTCCCTAGTTCTCTCCCCCATCCCACTGGAGGAGGTTAGGGAGTGAGCAGGAGGCTGTGTGGTGTGTAGCTGCCTGCTGGGTTAAACCATGACAATGATACAGATGAAAAGTGTCATCATGCAAAATAGATTTGTCAGGATTTAGGAGGGTGCTGCTATGAAGAAAATAATCACAGCTACTAAGCTACGGGTGAGGAAAGATTATTATAATTAATGGGAGCCTATGGACAGACATCTGAAAAATAAAACTAAAGTAAAAAAATCCTCTCGGGTGACAGCAGGAACATATTTCTTCCCATGGTTCCTTGACTTTGAAGACAACTTGGAACAAGCCAGCAAGTTCTTGTGGCTCATTGTGAGACACTGGTGGCAGTGGCTGGGGTGGTGCTTTGGAGGGGCAGTGGGGGTTGATGTCTCCCCATCCCTGGAGCCATCCCAGGTGGGGTTGAGGAGGCTCTGAGCACCCTGCTCTAGCTGAGATGGCCCTGCTCTCAGCAGGGGCTGGGCTGGGGGAGGTCTGGAGCTCCCTTTCACCCAGACATTGCTGGCATTCTATGATTCTAACTCAAAAGTTAAATTGCTGGCATTCTGGTTCTTTTCTCATTGACACTAATGTCCCCAACAGGTGCCCATCACTACTGTAGGGTCAGTCATGGGCCTTGGGAAACCAGAGCCCTGAAGTGACAGCATAAGGGCCTATATCCACCTCTGCTTGGATGTTTCTGGTTTATGGAGTTGTAAGAAATCCTCTTTCCTCCTTTGTAAGATAACTCAAGTCTCTCCATGCACAGCAAACCAGACAAGTCTGGATGTGAAGAGAAAGATTCCTGTTCATATTGCATCGTAAAGGTCACCCCTTGCACCACATCACCCCCTCCTGCCTTTAGCTGGTCAAAGGGTTCACACAAACCCAGGAGACAGGCCAGTCATGTGATTTAGGTCTGGAGCAAGGTTTCAAAGGTGCCAAAAATCCATTTTCTCTGCAGATATGGGTTTAAGGTTGAGGTCATCAGGAAAATACAGTTCAGCTGCAAAAAAAAATCCCCATGGGGTGTGAGATCGGTTTCACAGCCTCAGATGTGGGTGGTGGGAAACAGTTTTGGTGTCAGATTTTGGCCATATTTCATCTTAGAAAACTGTATTTTGGTGTTGGTTTTGATTTAGTTTTGCA